>PQXJ01000152.1:0-74349 GCA_004786225.1 Botryotinia narcissicola | reverse complement strand
TAAAAAAATCTTTTTTTATAATAATATTGAGAATATATTATTAAAGAGCTTAGTATATAATTTCTAGAAAGAGGGAATTGATTATTATAATTAGCTACTTATATATTAAATTAGTTGTTCAAATATCTTTGATTTTCTTTATTAATTGGGATAGAAAAAAGGCTTATAGTATTAGAGTATCCCCAATCTTTAATCTGGTAATTTCCAGTTAATTCCCCGTTTCCGTTAAGCGTGTGTAGCCCCGCATAACAGGGGATAGTGATATCGTCAGGATGGCGGGGAAAAATAACAGTAACGCCTTTACGGGCATCATCGCCATCATTTCCGATGGTATTTTGACCGACGTAGACTCCTAAATAATGTTAGAATAATCGGTTCGAATTTAGAGAGGGGTAATATTCTCGAAGTTCTAGGGTAATGAACCTGGAACGTCGAGGATGGAGTTTTTGGGTCCTGGTTGGAGTTGCCCGGGAACATATCCGATGTCTTTGCTTGTGAGACGTGTGGTCGACATTTTTGCTGACTAGAGAGGACGTTCGTTTGGGAGTTTAGTGGTTGAGATATAGAGATAGATTAGGTTTCAGTGTGGTATTTATAGATATGAGGTGGGTGGATATATATTTTCACATTGGTCAGAGCGGATCGTGGGGTACTCCTATGTAATAGTGACTCACGCCGTGAGATCACTGATGCTAGTGTTGCAGGTACTAATGATTCTTATACCGAAGTTTCTTTCCCAAATGATTCTCTATACCGGTGCTTCATCCATGTCGGATCTAATTGGCTCAATGACATGATCCGAGCCGGGATAAGCAATTTATTTGTGGATCGTATCTAATTAGGAAGGTATTTTCTTGGGGGTCCAAAAATGAGTAACATCGTTCGGAGGCATCGATACCAATATCGCAACTCATCGATAAAGAAATAGGATAGAATAGTACTAAACCCCCTGAATTTAGCGAAATTACTGTTCGTTCGCAATAACTCCGGAGTACTCAGAATGTCCGATGATTGTTGCACAACTCTAACCAGTCAGAGTTATCCTTCCTTCGATGCCCGTCTTTTTTTTCACTATGATTTGACTCTAGATACATTTCAAGATAACTATCGCTCATGATACATAAGGTAAACTGCGTATCGATTCTTGACTGAACATGTGAAAGACCTACAATTTACTGAGAGGCAAGAAAGCCAAGAAGTAAATTTACTGGAATATTCATTGAAAATGCCACTCCTCGAGCTGGATGTGGATTAATATGTATGAATTATGAGTACCATCTAGTAAACGGGAGAATATACAATTATCTCAAAGCCAGAATGAAATTTTGATTTCAGAAAAGGTGACTCGAAGTATTCGAGTGGCTGGATGACGTGCATCAATCCTAGATGCCACAGGTGATTAGCATGTGTCGCAGAAAGGGAGATAATTTTCTTTGTGACTTGAAATATTTTTTCCTATGTACAAAATCTAAATAAATAAGCATAAAAACACTCATGAAGATTCATGAGCTATAACTATTCGGCTAATCTTCCGACCGAAGTTTATCGATCGCTTGTTCATGTACTTTATTTACTTGCTCGGTCGTTAGACCAATTTTCCATGACATATCTATTGATTCTACAGGTGATGGCAAGTTTGGATCTTCATTGGACGGCCTCGGGTATCTGTCTTTCCTGATGACGTATGGCAAATGTTGTTGCGGGTTTGAATGTAGTTGCCGTTCATAGTGATCATGGTTATTGTTGAATAAATCTCGATGACTGTTCCTTGGCCTCAATTCATGCTTATTTACGTGAAGGTGAGATTGTGATTGCGATTGACCAGTACTAGAATCTGGGAAGTCTCCATGACTGCTTTCCCGAGTCGTTATTTTGCGGTTGCTAGATCGAGGCCGTGCAGGAGATTTCTGATGGCCATAATCTGACGAAGACAAAGACGGAGGTAAAGGTGGATTTTCTCGCTCTTGGTAAACGTGGTTGTTATGTAGAGGCGTTTGAGGCGTTTGAGGTGTGCGAGGTGTGCGAGGCGTGAGAGGCGTACGAGGCGATCGTCCAGGAGGTTTTCTATTTGGAGATTTACTAGGGAACCTCCCTCTGCCCTCACTTGGCGAATCAATCATTATTGATGGTCGTGAATGGGAAACATGGTGATTTGGCTTGGTTTGAGGCTTATGTTGATTGAGAGGCTGGGAACAATTTGGTGTACGTCGTCGCGGATGTATATATTTGACATCGCCGGTCACATCACTTGATGGTTTATGTGCCTGTGGTTTAGACTGAGTTCGTTCACGGGTGCCTGAAAGTGATACAGCAGAATCGTTTGGTTTAAGCACTCGGCGCGAACGTGTGAAGGTAGATGTATCACTCTCAGAACCATGATTTGATGAGCTATATGCTCTTGATTTAGATGGAGCTCGTTGACTGGTGGGAAGGGAAACAGCAGAATCATGTGGTCCATTTACTTTGTGGGATTTCTGATGATTTCTCGTGCCGCTATGCCCGCGCGGTTCCGATCGTTCCACCCTCTTGTCCTTTAGCGAGCGCAGCACTTTACTAAAGTCGAAACCATACTCTTTCTGCCATTCTTCGATCAAGTCTCTCGGCGTGACATCCCTTCTCGATTTGGACTGTGTGCCATTCAACTGTTGCTTATTGATGCACTTTTCAATATATTTCAATATTTTACTTAACTTGGAACTATATAGATCAGTTTCCGACTCCAAACCGCGAAGACGATCAAGGCGCTGACAAATCCGATAATCCAGTGGGGGTCTTCGTATTATCATGACTTCCTTATTCGACTTGTAGACCGGGACATCTTTAGCAATTGCTTCAAACATTCTCTTTCGGACAGCTGACTTTAAAGCATAAGGAGACCACGAAAAATCTGCGTGCCACTTCTTTTCCTTGCATGCAATTTGTAGCTGTTTCAAGTTCGATTCGCCCCAGGGCTCCTCGGGGTTATAGATGAATCTTATCCGAGAGCTGGATCTTGGCTCTGACAAATGCTGGTTAACGTCGAGTAAACCTTGAAGGATAATGATATCGATTTTGACGCGTTGATTGGGGAGATTCTCTTTATTCCACTTATCGATGTCATTTTCGATACATTTGATTCGGTCCTCCACCGAATAAGATCTCTTATTTACGTGACGGGGCTGAACGGATTCTTGATTTCGATGTTCCATTCTATGTGGTTGTGGTAACGGAGCCCTTTTTGATTGTTGCGGATCCCGTGGACGGCCTCGTGAAGATCCATCATTCGGCACTTCACTCCGATAGCTTGTGTGAGTCTTATCGCTCTTTGATGACTTTTGTATGTGGCTTTTATGGGTCTCATGGCGGGAACCCTTTATTTTGCGTCTGATAAAGTCCAGCAACCCCATACCGAGATGCAAGGGCTATTCCAAGTTAGTATATCGCGGTTCATGCGATCATCAAGTCATAATGCAGTAAAATATTACCTCAATCTACTCAAGACGACAACACATCATGATTCCCGTATGGGAACAGAAGAAGCCTTTTTACCAGTGAAATAAAGAGAGAAATGAAAAAAAATAAAAGAAAATTGGGCCAAGCAGTTTGGTTAGTACTTCTAACCTCAACTTATGCAACTAGAATAAATCGCCCTAGGAAAGAAAACAGGACTTGGAAAGTCTCGCCACGAGATAGAAAAAAGAACGTTGTAAGTATAGAACAAGCTATGCAAACCTTGAAATCAAACGAAAGTTGATGTTGGAAAATGTTAGGAATCCAACAGAGAGAGAATCCTCCGTTGTATTAATATTTGACTGCGGAAAAGAACTGCTCGAAATCAAGATCAGGCCTTCATGACCGCCACCCTAAACGAGGAAAACTTCTTGCATAAAGACCGGTAAGGCGACCAGGGCAAAGAGAGTCCGAAGGCAATAACGAATGATGATGTATATTTTTAAAGGTTAAGGCAGGCTGTGGCCAACATGGCCGGCCACCACTGTCCACCGCCGTCTCCGTGTTCGATAGTTTGGCGTCTCAAATACTTTCCGAATAAACAGATTAGGCGCCCTAATATCCGCAGTAACTGAGAACCGAATTGGTTCTCGGTTGAAGGAAGTCTAAATAGCAAATGGAAACATATATCGATAATAGGTGACGATACGGTTCAGATAGGCGCCAGGAAGCATCTTGAACATGTATTTGAACACCACAATTCAGAGAATCAAGTTGTATTTAAGTACGATATAACGATGATCAGTGTAAGTTTTCAAGATAATGATACAATCGACGAGCTTATAGCCGTAAAGTTCATGAAGATACCATCGTAATCATGTCGTCGTTGTTGTTGTTGTTGTTGTTGATATGGGTGAAGTTGGTTTGTTTCGCTTGAGGTTATCGACGGAGGATCGGCATAGAAATGCCGACCAGATTATTACATAAGCATATATTTGTTTCTCACAAAACCAGTGACCAAAGCAGCCTGGCTCCCTGGGCACCACAACTCACAGCTCACGGTCGACCAGGTAGAATTTTTGTATGGTCGACCAAATCCCCGAGAGCCAAAATAAAGAGATTTCTCTTGTGATTAGATATTATTATTTTTTTTTTTTTGGATAGGATAGAGGTATATCCTTTCTATTTCAATGACGAGACAGAGAGCTAAGGAAAGGGTCGTGGCGAATGGATGCTATAAGCTGACGGAGATACACCCCGGACGACGGAGGTTCATTAATTATGTTAAATGGCAATTCCCACATCCTTCGATCATTTCCAGCCAGCCTTTCCTTCCTGCTCTGAAGTTCTTCCACTGATGCAAGTTCACCACAATCAAATCCCTTCCCCCCTTCAACATGGTTAAGATTCCAGAAATCTATCAAGCAAACACGAGCTTCGGCGAAAACAATGACAATCCTCAAGGTCTCATATGTGTATTTGCCGGAGCAACAAGCAACATCGGTGCTTCTACTCTCGAGGCACTAGCAGAGATGTTACAATCCCCCACTTTTTACGTGCTGGGGAGATCAGCGACGAGATTCGCTACTCAACGCGAGAAGCTCCTCAGTCTAAACCCTCAAATGAAGATCGTGTTTCTCGAAGTCGAAACATCATTGGTTGCTGATATCGATGGCGCCTGTAAGCAGATCTTGGATGTTGAAGAGAGGGTGGACTATCTGTATATGAGCCAAGGGTGCATTCCCTTGAATGTACCACAATGTATGTATCCTCATCAACTCTTTTCTTCGATGCTATCTGTATCTAACATTCTCTAGACACGAAAGAAGGTCTGGAAGTAACTTTCGCCCTGTCGTACTATACACGGATGCGACTCCTGACTAATCTTCTTCCGTTGCTTCGCTGTTCTCCACGCCCGCGTATTTTGAGCGTTCTTAATGCGGGGCAAGAGCTGAAAATGCAAGATGAAGATATCGGTCTTCAAAACCCTGAAAACTTCGGCCCTCGCGTAGCTATTAACCACACTACCACGATGATGACGCTAGGGTTAGAATATTTGTCACAGAGTGACGCAAACCAAAGAATCACTTTTATACACTCATTTCCTGGGTTGGTAGCTAGCGATAACTTTGCTCGACTGGCTGCACCAGACTCTTTTGGTCTGTTAGGGAAGATGTTGGTGCCGCTCATTGGCACTTTCTTCAGTGTGATACAGAAAATCTTTGGTATCTCAACAGCAGATTGTGGTGCCAGGCAGGTATTCCTATTGATAAGCGATAGGTTTGAGAGAGGCAAGACATGGAGGATAGATGACAAAAGCGAGGTGATTACTTCTTCGAACGATGCATTAGAATACTACCGAGAAAAGGGTTGGCGTGAAAAGGTCTTTGAGCACACTTTACAAGTTTTTGAGAAAGCGACAAGTCCTGGATAGTTAACCATTTCTGTGTATTATTCTCTCCTCGCTAGCCCCATCAGACCTCATTGATGTAACACATCCAGCGCAAGTCTTGGCTTCTCCACGAACTTGCAATATAATTATACTATAACCAAAATTTCGGTTTTGCGACGAGTTGCACAAAATGTGAATGACTCTGCATTTCTAATCATAGATATTTCCAATATATAAAGACACTCTTGAGACGAATATTAGATTTCAGAAATAATCAAAAACTCTAAACTCGTCGCAGATATTCGTGAAGAGGGTCAGAAAAAATCTTGCCCAAACGCGAGGTATGTATTCGTCACTTTCAGAATAGCCAATTGATTCATCAATTGCTAAGATTCTAATACAGAAAGTCACAACATACAGCTTCCTGCACTTAGCTAGCTACCCGTTCTATCCCCACCATGACACCGCAGAAACTCCCTGCCCAGACAAAAATGAGCGTGGAAAGCTCTCTCAAGTAAGAAAATCCCATTGCTCGATTCTTCAAATCTCTTTCCCTTGGTCATAAATTACACTCTGTCAAATTACCGCGCAACCAACAATACGATGTTTAATTGCCTCATCATCATAACAGAAAACTCCCAGCAGAAAACACAACGCCAATGCTATCACACTATCTCCATAGTGCCAGTACCTCCGTCGATCGTCTGGCGAACAATTTGCCCGCATCTTCCAGTAAGAGGAGTGAGAAGAAGATGGAAAGAGTCTTGAAAGATCTGATGGGTGTGCTTCGGGAATCGCATAAGTAAAAATAGCGACGAGGAAGATTAGAGAGGCAAAGCACAAACTAGAGAGTGGGAAGAGAGTTTATGAGGTACGGGCATGGGAAAGTAGAATGTATACTATGACCAGTACATGTTAGAAGTGAAATCCTTCACCACTATTCGGAGCTCCTTCGATGTTTGTTTCTCTGATAGATGTAGAACTGGAAGATAGAGGAGAACTCAACCGTCAAGGAAAAGAAGCGGGAGATATTTGGGATCGTGGGATGTCATTTAGTCCATTGCAGTGGTTCTATCACTTTTTCTCAGAGGTCATGGCTAGCGGACACATGAGAATATTTCCAAACAATTTTTTATGCTGTTGTATTAGTTATCAACCTTTGATATAAATATTCCATCTTGCAAGCTACTTTTTGTTGCTATGAAAATGTTCATACCCGTCGTGTGGAAATTTCTGCCGTTGACCCTACGACACTGCCTGGAGATACTGCTGAATCAAGCCTACTCCCTATCAGGTGCTGTTAGTTTCCTCATCTGTGTTATGGTCTTGGTCTTGGTAGTCGCAAAGGTGGGGTCTTGTTGTAATTGCAAATACTGATTTTGATCCGAATCAAAGATATTGTGAAGGCTGGACGAACTTAAAGGATCTTCGTTTGAGGCATGTAAGTCTTACAACGCGAGATAGAAATAGACTAGTCTCTTGGTATGAGGCTCGAAAGGCTGTGAAAGATTCGAGCAAGCTTTCAGCATACGTTGAGATGACAGGTCCTCTCGAGTTGGCAAGAGAAATCACGTCGCTTTGGTAGACAAAATTGAAAATTCTCGCTGTGGATGAGCTTTTAGGGAGAAGATCATATAGCCAGAGCTTTTCTGGTACCTTCTCATTGTCCGAAGACCAAGCAGTGGTTGCACCTCGAAGTCCGTGTACGAACACTATATCGGCGATACCATGGGCTTGACTCCCAAGTTCGTCGCCTGGATGGATTAGACTCAAGCCTGAAATTCCTGCCATTGGGAATTAAGGAGGAACCTACGTAACTGTCAGGTATTTTTCAGTAAAAGTCTTGCGCGCGAACGAAATCGGGGGAAATAGTTATATAATATCAAATAAGCATACGAATAGCGCAACAAGTGAAATAATTGTTGGGGGTAAAAGATAAACTTGATGCGATTGTGATCTTAAATTCTCGTGAAAAATAGCATTGCCACCATGAGTTTTCCGAGTTTCGCATAACTTTTCCAGCCGTTTGATTACTCACTCCATCACTGGGTAGTTCGCAAACATCAACACTTGTTAAATATGATATAAAATCATGGTCTGACTTTGTATTTATATGTATTGAATCGATTCATTCGTTTATTCAAGCACTAATCCCGGGAGTATCATACCAGCTATCCATCCATCCAACGCGCTATCCATAGAAACAGGTATACTCATACAATACATGAGCCCAAATGTGCTCGAACAAGAAGACCCGCGACCCTTTCATCCGCCATGCCATGCAATGCCATGCAATGTATTTAACAATCCATTCCCATCCCATATGAACCTAGCCTAGTCAAGCTTTCGTAATCATTACTACAACTCAGTCCTGTTTCCGTTCCCGTTTTCCTTAAACTCTCTACCACCCAATCCAGACTCGACAAAGCCTTAACCAACCACACCTTTCAAACTCAAACTCTCCAAAAACCCCCCCAAATCCTCCTTCTTAACCTCCACCACACAATGTTCAAAGCTATCAATCCTCACCCTCGCATTCGTCTCTTCCACGACCTCCTGAAACGCATTTCCGAATTTGTTCCTCCCGAACCCCTTTCCTCTCTCCTGTTCATCTTCATCTTCGTCTTCTTCCTCTTCTTCTGATTCCGATTCCGAAGATTCTTCTTCCGTTTCGTCATCTTCTTCATCATCTTCTTCTTCTTGACCTCGCTCCGCTCGCGCTGCTTGTTTTGCCGCACGTTTGTCTTCGCGGATTTTGTCTTTATTTTTCCTCTTCAAGGCTCTTGCTGCTTCCTTCTCTTCCTTCTTCTTCGCCTTTTCCCTCGCAGCTTTCTTATCGCCGAATCCCCATCCACCTATTCCACCTCCTCCACCGCCAGTACCAACAACCACATAAACACCCCTGGCTTCATTCAAACCCGCTACAACCAACGGGGTACCTCTCCCACCATTTCCCAGCTTTCCTTTACTTTCTCTTTCTTGTCCCGCAATTGCTTCACCGATCCAGAGCGCGAGTTTGGTAAGCGCAGCTGGATGAGTGAAGAGTTGGACATCTGGACCATCTTTTACTACTGCCATGCGGAAGGCACGTAGATGTTTTATCTGTCGTTTTTCGATTAGTGACGTTCCTGTGCGGAGAATTGCGCGGTGGAGATGTTGAGCTATGGGAAGGGCGAGCTTGAGTTCCTCGATTCTATTTTGGCGGTGTAATTAGCATTGGAATCTTGTCTCCTCGCATTCAGGGATAATGGAGGAATTGACAAAACAATAAGGGGAAAACTTACTTCTCGAGGGCATCATAAGCATCCCAAAATCTTCCAACCCATTCCTCACCCTCCAAAGCACCATCTTCGTCACTAATCTCCTTGGTCTCTCGACTTCGATCCCAAGCACCATTCTCTGGAGTAGCGACTGCCTTCTTTCCAACCTCCAAGATAGATCCCACCACAACACCAACATCCTGAGCACTAAGTGTCGCTTTCCAACCCCAACTTCTGACGAAACCCCACCCTTCCTTTGAGCCTCCGCGATCTCTTCCATCTGTGTCTGCACTGGGGACAAGATCGTCTAGCCCATAAAGTTCCGAGTACTTTAGCAATTTTGTTCGAAGCCCGCGTTTAAGTTCCATATCCATATGGGTATAACTTTGCTTGCATTGAACAAGACTTACTCCCATCTTTGCTAGTAATTTGTGTAATCGTTTTCGCCCACTATCTGACCAAATGTGTAGCCTGGCTGACAAGTATGGAGAATGCAACATGCTATCATATAAACTCCAATGTCTAATAAGGAGAAATTTTGGCTCTGGGGATAGACGAATACTTGTATCTGTTGGACTTCGTGCTGTTGTCGGTATTATACCACTGTTTTCTGGTGACATATTTCGATTCGAATTAAAAGCCGAATCAGAAAGTTCTGGAGGATTCAGACGTCGTACTTCGTCTCGCAGAAGCTGTCGTGTACGCGATCCTCGGGAGCCTAGCCATCCCGACGGCGATGACTTTTCTGTAGCTACTGCGATTCCGATTGCGGATCGACCATATAATTCTTGGGAGCTGACCCCAACTATTGTCATCCAAAGGAGGTCATTGTCTTCTCTTCCCAACTCTGATGCTAGGGAATACATCATTGAGGATATGGGTTCGGAATATGATGCACCGAGATTATAATATGTTTGGAGAACCATTTCATTCTTTCGACGCAATTTTCGTAATCTTCGCCGCAATGCTCTTGGGGAGGGTGGTTTAGGGAGTTGTGCTGGCGAAGGAGATACAGACCGTGAATGTGAATCTGAGAATATTGTTGGGTCGTTTAGTGATAGAAGTCCACGTTGAGGAGCACGGGTTGGAAATTCTGGAATTGGACTTGACTAGTATTATTGTTAGCAGGTATAGACTATTGAATTCTAGGATACCTACCGAGTTGCTTCTCCGCCTCTGCCGTGGTCTATCATCCTCGACGTCAGTATCATCTTCCTCATCTCGATCTGACCAAGACTTTCTCTTTTTCCCTGGCAGCTTAACTGGAGGATCATCATTGGCATCACTTTCGCCTTCCGTTTCACTGCCGTCACTATCATCTTCATTGTCTTCCATCTCAGGCATTTCCACCAGTGCCAAGTATGCGTCCTTCTCTGCTTTCATATCTTCTTCAATATCCCCGTCGTCGAAGACAATGATTCCTCCTTTGCCTGGCTTATAATTCCTTGCAATCATTCCACCAACTACACCCTTAGGTGGTTCGGATATAATTTCCCCGCCCTCTACCTCATGCGATATCATCGGAAAACCTCCAAAGACATTCCCTAAATTCCAAGGTCGTCTTGCATCCACAACCCAGACCTCGACACCACCATAACTAGCCTCGTCTGCCTCCGAATCAAAACCCAACAACGCACCCAGATCAACCAAGCCTCCAACACCCAGACAAACCACAACACCCCCACTACCTCCATGGTTTTCCATCATGGGTTGTATAACATTCTTCCCCGCTTTCTCCAAATCCCCATATCCAGCAATTGGCTGTATCTTGTGAGGAATGTAATCACGTTTAAGCAGTTGGGTAAGGATTCGACATCCGCATAGGGCGTCAGGTTCGAGAGCAACTAATATCAGGACTGGCGGAGATAAAGGATGATGAGTCTTTTGAAGGTGGAGATATAGTGTGGCAAGTTGTGAGCGTGGTAAATACATGTTGAAAGATGAAAAAACGCGTTAAATAATGTGCCAATTATGGCAGATTATATTACACCTCTGCTGAAGTTGAATTCTAAGTCTGCGGTTCGTCTTCAAGTGTAGTTAGGGACGCGTTTCGATATTTGGAACTGGTTGGACTTATTGTGCGGAAGACGACATTGAAACTTTGTGGATCTTAGATTTGGTACCAGAATCGAATTCTCGTATATTCAGATATCAAAATAAAATGTATTATCATGAATTATATTGGTTGTGAAAAAAACTGTGGGCGTTCTGAAATGTATGATCTAGTCGTAATTGAATTATGAGAAAGTCGCGATTTCACCTGGACGCGCTTTCGCTAAATTTCATGCAAGGTTGATTATTCTTTTACATCCAACCGCTCAACTCAATTCATTCCGTCTCAACTCTCAGACAACATGCTTTCACTTCATGCAGTCATCAGCAGCAGCAGCAGTACCATCATCTCTATCTAACATAATACTCTTTCTTATATATATGAGAAAGAATTGTCCATTCACGCAATCAAAAGAATATAGGGTGAATTGTTTGATTCAATCGTCGCAATTCGTCGCTCGTCGTACTAAGAATATCATAAACGATGGTCTGAAAAGGAGAGAGACTTGCCTATTACTCCATTCACAACTATGGTTTTGAGAATCGCGAACTTCGAACGACATACATCGTGGGTAAAGATTGAATGATTTGCTTGTTCTGGACAAATTGTTTGAATTCATCACGGTACGCAATGAGTAATGATGTACAGTTCATTTTCCACTTCGACTTTGATCATTTCTACTTATTACCACAATTATTCTTCATGTAATGAGGGTATTGTGAAGATAATTGCCCTCTCATCCGACTGTCTGCTCCTCTAATACTCTGCTGTTCCCACTGCCATTGAATAATTGAAATTCGGAATTACGAAACTTTCCTTCGCTCTTGAGATTATATATCCGAGGATTTTCTTCTTGCTTCTCCTCTTGTTTCTTCTTTTCGAACCTCTCGCGGAGTTTTCCCATTTTGATTTCATCTTCTTTCAACCATTCCTCGGAGTGACCTTCGACCTTCCGTCCTCCACTCGACGCAGCGTCTGCGTTGATCCAATCTACTAATTCACGAACATACTCAGGCTCTCGTCCTTCATTTAAAGCATGAAAAGCTCTCCCAAACCCCTTTTCTATTACCCTAAGTCTATATTCTTCTCTCATCTCTTCCTCGCGTGGTAAGTATGCTTTGCCAGCGAATACAGCTGCGAGTGCAATGGCTTGGAACTCGAATAAGGAAAAGGTCGATACGTAATATGCTGTACCGACAAATGCCAGTGTTGGATCTGGTATATAGAATATGTCTTTGTGGAGATTATGGACTTGCGTTCCGTCAGTTACGAGGACTGTTTCATTTGCTTCGGCCGGGGATATCAAATCGTTATGATGCGAATGAAGAAACGGATATGAAATATGATATCCTGTGCAAACTATCACTTTATCAATATCACTAAGCGTTGTCCCATCTTTCAAGTGAGCGACCCCTCGACCTTCATTACTCGTCTCAAACTCAAAAGACACGCATTCTCCAACTCTTTTTGCGCTTGGAGGTAAAAAGCTAAGTGGAAGGTCAAATTGACCACCTCGGGTGGATTGATAAACGGTCTTGGCTACGCCGTTGATCTCCCTAGCAATGTCTGTGGAGGATACACTCCCCCCAATTAAAAGAACATTCTAACAAAAGTCAGTCGAGAGTAGTGCTATTGAGCGGTATCACTTACCTGATCTGCAAGCTCTTGGGGTCTCCTGTATGCTTTTGAGTGCATAACCCTTTCAGGATGATTTTTCTTCCATTCCTTCAATCCTTTGATGTCAGGCACTCTGTTGGCGTGATAATGTCCACTCGCCACAACTACTTTGTCAAATGCCTGCCACGAGTCAGTATTCGCTTGCAGATGCTCACTCGGCAATTTACCTCTTCATGTTCCAAGAACTCCACATTTCCGGCATGAGTTTTGTTTAACAGCTTTGATCTCACAATCCATCTCCCGTTTACTTTCCTGATCGTTTCGACTTTTGTATTGTACTTGAGGAAACGTTCTAGGTGGAATCTTTTGGCATAATCGCTCAGATATTCACCAACAACCTTCACATTGACGAAATCACCTGTGCCCTCCTTCCACGGGTGGTCTTTCATTTCTTGGAGTTTAGTTGAGATGTTTGTTGTCAGACCAAAATATGCAGGACCTGGTGGTGCGTGCTTCAATTTGAGTATTTCCTCCTGGGGAAATTCTGATTGCGATGTGACATCCTCGCAATCTGAATCCGCCTCGGGGTAGAGGCCTGCAACCGATGGTAAAACTGATGGATATCTGTATTCAAGTGGTTTTCTTTCATCGTATGCCCTAGGTCCTCGTATTAATATCAGTCTTTTCCTTGCGGGCCCCAAAACAATGGTAGAAACATAACTCACCAAACGCCTCCGGGTTTTGAAGATCGTTCATAAATCGTTACGTCGAGTCCATAATCTATGAGATGTCTCGCAGCCGCTAGTCCACTGACACCCGCACCGATCACAGCAACTCTTTCAAACTTCAGGCCCATGTTACGTTTGTATGCTTCCAGGTCGAATTGAATCCAATCCCACATTCAAACTATACTAAGAAAATATATTTGACGAAGTTTCGTGTTATCTACGCGGGGACCATTGATTATTATACGAAAAACTAACCTTGACGCCGTTATCAGAATACGAATTTAAACCCTTTTACATGCAATCATGCATTGATATCTTTATGCTTTACACTTATCCTTGGTGGGATCCTGAGATATTGTGTGATGCCTGCAGCCATTTCGCCATATTTCGCTTCCACACACTGATTGGCCAATAATATCAGGCATTTTGGAAACATCGCCCGCAAGGGTAGTAATATGTTTGACGTGATTGCAGGCTTTCATAACATATCACGGATACAACGGAATCTACAAATGTTTCAAGAATGTCCATATATTTGGTGATTATTTTAGAAAACAGCTAGCACGTGAAAGAGTCACACATGTATCACGTGATTCTTGGCACAACGACGATACTAAGTTTACCAAAGGGACAGAACTCGATTCGGTTCTCCATTTCATACAGCTAAAAGCGATGAATGCCTATATATTTCAGGTCACGGTGTGGTGCTGAGTCCAGTCATATTATACTCAGTACTGTATAGAGTTTGTGCAGTGAATCGGCGGCCCAAAAACGGTAAACATTTTCTTTGCAACATCTATCACATCCTATGGTATTTGTAGATATTGTTAATATCAAACCTTCTCGTGTTCAGATAACAGAAACTACCAACGGTTTCATTGAGATCAAGTGACGTGTGTGTGTCTCTGGGATGGTGCTCGACCAGCCGCGCATCAACGGGTTTCAATCTGAAAGGGTCTCTCTTAAACCACTACAGCTTTGCTATTTGGCTCATCACTCTCAACAATATTTCTCAAGTTTTGAAAATCTGCGATTTTCATTATGATATTAGACTGGGTTCAAGTGGTAATGTGTGAGAAAACAACCTGTTTAACCAAGAGGCAAAGTTAACAAGTTTCTCTTCATATCATTCCCTCTGTCAAGGACTTGCAGAAAGAAGTTTGTGAGCAATTGTGATTTTTATTGTGCTTGTGGCAGTGATTATGTTTGATATCAATTCTGGTGACTCAGATACACAAAAAAGGAATACATTGAGTAACCTAAACTAGGTGGTACATACTTGTTTCCTCTCACTTATATATTTGCCCTCATCAACAGAATTGGTCATCCAGCAATATATATGTGTATTGTACATTGCAAAGGTCGACAATGGCGGAGAATGTTTAAAATCTGTTCTATTCATGTTGTGGAGGTGGATATTGTCAATGAATACCACAACATTCAAAATCTGGTAAACCTGATAAATTCTGCCTGTAAAAGAAGTTTCCTTCAGTTCATTGCTATTCTTTCCTCTACAACTCTTTATTATCAGCATCTGGTCCTCATAAGACGCCTTCTTCTCATCCTTCAATATCTTCCACTATATACATCCTTTCTTGAATCAAACAGAGACAGAAGATTGCATTATGTGTATTCTAGCTATACCATAAAGAAAAAATTGACACTTGTCAATGGATCTGTTCAAGAAGTATATTGTAAGAATACACAATCTTAATCCAAGAGGCATGTCCTTTTGAATCTCTCACTTTTTTTTGCAATCTTCACTCTTCCCCTCCGAAGATAGACGAGGAACTTACTGGTCTGTCCGAAGGTGAAGCTGTCGCGTCGCGTCAACAACAATTATTCCGTTCCGAAGCCATCTTCTTCCCATAATAATTTCGACTCAGCTTCCTTTCAACAAAACAACTTCGAACAATAACAACTTTTCCATCCGTTGATCAATAAGATAGATCGATAGCAATTAACATGGACAAAGTCGAAGTAACCATGGAGGAAGAAGAGACAACAGCTACAGACAAGGAGGAGCAACAGTTGATTCAAAACCATGATGATTACAAGAATCCTGGCACTGTTGCTGAATGGGAAGACTTTGTAAGTAAACCCAAGAATCCAATCCAGAATCCAACCATTTTTTCTCCTGTCCCAGAAACCTATACTGATTCGTGATGTTTTATCTTAGTTAAAGTCGGCTCACTACAGTGCAGTTCTTCCTGCAGGATATCTTGAAGTTCACAAACTCCAAGATGATCCGAAATTCTGCATTCAAACTTTCCTTGACCCCTTGGAGATGGAAGCTCGTTGCGCAACTCTCATTACACAATTCCATGCTTTCAAGGGCATTCCCAAGCAAACTCAACTACGTGTCTCCGATCTTGCTTATTACAATCTCGCACATGACACTGCCGAGATCGAAGTTTGGCGTGGAATTCTCAACTTTCGTCAACCCGATGCGACACACGTCAAAGCTGCTCCTCAATCCCAACAAAGCGGAGACAGCTCCATGGAAGACCATCTTGCTAGAGTAAGCTGGCATCCGGTCTTTGGCCAATTAGTCCGTCCTGTTCCTCGAGAGCCAAGCCTTAGGAGCTGGGGATCGGAAGGGGATCTTGCTGCTTTTCGCTGCGAGGGCACTTCTGCAAGACTCACGCGCGCACCCACTTTTGGTAGTAGCACTGCTTCAGACCGCGAATGGGTCTCGAATATCCTGAATGGTTACCTCAATGTTTCGGACGAGTGGATCGTTCACGATGAGACTGATGCATCTTCTGTCGGTCGTTCACAGAGCGTTATTAGCAACTGCTCTGCCCTTATCAATCATGATCATGAGTGCACCGCTCCCTCTAATATCTTCCCTGCTTCGCCCGTCATTACCTTTGGTCCTGCTCCAGCTGCAACAGGTATTGAGTATACTGGCCCCAATCCGTCGGCAACCCTCAGCCAACTGCTCGACGACCACGCAGATGCACCTATCGCCAGCGAGGAGGGAGACTTGGAGAGTGCTAGCCGTCGCAGAGTTGAGCGCCCCTACCTCATCGTAAGTTCCTACCATTATACCACTCCACTGTCACATTTATATCCGTCGCTAATTCTATATTCCTTACAGATCTTCGTAATTTTCATGATCTGCTTCGTTGCTGGTTCAATTGCTGCTATTATTGGAGCATTTATTTTCGCTGCTAGAAGAGGTATCCTCTAGTTTTTGTCATTAGATTGATGATGGATTACAGCAATGGGACGATATTATGTAGCAGTTTAGATGAAGGCCAGGATTTATAAAGTATTTAGCTGATAGTTATCGGCTGGCTGCTGCTTCTTGTTTCTTGAGGTCTAGTTAAGGAATGGGTTCAATAAGCTGGTTAATTGGGATGAGTGTTTTAAATTAATGTATTTCGGCTGTTATATGGCAAATTAGTACTTTAAAAGTATGACTTTAGAATGCTTTATTGGTGATTGGCTGCTAGGTGAATGTGCTATCTACGATGTGTCTGATATTGATGGGATGTCCAAAATAAGAGGCGTTGATATAGTCGAACAATCACAAGTACTCATCTGGTGATATTCAGTCAGATATCAGCAATGTCAGGTTTGATTCATGAACTGAAGGTACTAATCTCATATTTCCTCCATGGGATAACCCAGTTGTCTGATTTCCATTTGAAAACCATGAAAGTTTGTAATGTATATTCTATCTTCCACTTTGAAGAACAACAGAACTCATCGCATGCTTTCTTTAACCACAGTTTCAAAGTACCAAGTATAGACTTAGGGATCTCAGATATTTCTTTTAAATATTTTAAACGGTATATCTCAAAAGTCTCAAGATTCTCAGATCTCTCTGATCACTATGGATTAACCTCCCAGTAACTCCAGTTTATACTTGCTAAATTTCCAAATCTAGTATAGAGATCAGAGAGCAGCTATCTAAGCTTTCGATAAATGCACTACACATATTACTACCACATAAGATGTTGTAAGGATTTATCTCAATATTCATAGTCAGTATCCATCTATATTTAAGTCATAGCGTTATAAATCTTCATTTCCAGGAATTTCGAAAGAAAAAACCATCTCCAATTCAAAGTAATCAGGAACTAAGATTACCGTGTAGTTCTAATAATATTCGGTTAATGTCACTGCATGATGGAAGGAGATTGAAATGTAGATGACTTCTCTAAATCTCACAAAGTTTTTTTTCAAACTCTGGGAGATAATAACAAATGCTCGTTGTTGAAGTTCTTCTTAGGAAACATAAAACTGACTATCAATAGAATCGCTATAGACATCAACCCGAAACTCCGCCAGAATCCCTAACTCCTTATTTGCAAAAACCTAACCGACCAAAATCAAAATACCATGCAATTCACGACACTCATCCAACTTTTCATTACCATCAAGCATCGATCATCCTTCATTGTTTATTGCTCATCCAATCCATATGTTCATTCCAACCGCATCTCACAATTTCCATCCCACTTTCTCTCTTACTCAAGCCTGAGCTCCACTTCCCCCTCCATTGCCCTTCTTCTTCCCCCTCTTACTCCTCCTCTTCTTTGGTACTCCTGCATTTACATTTCCACCTGTACCCTCACCTAGATTGAATTCTCCTTCCAATGGCGTCTGTACAGTGCTACTTTCACCACTTTCCAACTGGAGTTCCCTCTCTTCAAGAGGTGTTTGAACCGGACTGTTTTCTTCACTCAAAATATCGAGTCTTTCGTGATCAAGTGGCGTCACAGCTTCAAAGTGACTTTCTTGTTCGTATTGAGGCTGTTTTCCAATCGATCTATTCTCAGCGGGTCGAGGAAGAGAAGTACTGAAACGGTCTTGATATGTCGGGATATTGAAACCTTCTTGTTGAGAAGATGTTGAAGATGAGGATTCACCACCTTCAAATCGACTCAAAAGATCCTTCACGTGACTGCTTCTCTTTTCATTACCGTGTTCTGGAACTTCCTCATGAGACTCTCGAACTGGATGCGTACCCTGTAGATCGAATCTAGATCCTTGCGAAGCACCCAAAGAGCGCACAGGCTCATCATATCTATTTGTCGAATAGCCATACTCATTTCCAATATCTGGAACTCTGTTTGATCTCCCAACAGAACCCGGGATCTTAGTAAGGGAAAGACCGAAATTAAATCCCTGTGAAGAACCCGCAGATCTTCCTCGCCCAGGCTCATCATGTCCATATCTAGAATAACTGCTCTGTTTTTTAAATTCAGGGCTGTGACTTCTACGCATACTATCTGAAGATCTCTGACTTGCGATTGGTAGTCGCGATGGTGCGGGAGATCGCATTGACTCATTGTATGAAGGATATCTCGGCTCGGGGCTATCGCGCATTGTTTCAACACGCTCGGCTGCTCTAATTGGTAACCCGAAACTCATACCTTGGGAAGCAGGTCGTGACTCGTCATATGTAGGAAATGTTTCGGTGGATATTTTTGTCGTTAAAGCTGTTGATGGAGTTGTCGGAATGGTATGTTGATATGCCGATTGATATGTGGGCGTTATCGGCTGATCTTGTTGAGGCTCAGGCTCGTTGTAGTGGACTTCCTGAGTTGGATAGGACTCCGAAAGGTATTCTTGAGAATAGCTTGGGCTAGAGTATGTAGGCATTGATCTCAAATGTTGGTTGTCATCTTGCTCATTGAAGGAAGTACGTATTTTGTGTGGAACTTCTTCATGACTTGAGTATCTTGGTTGTGGTATAGATCTACTAAAGCTGGTTCCTTGGAAGGGATAAGAGCCCCTTGATTCATAACGTGAAGTTTCTGGTTCCGGCTGAGATGACTCCATATCATCCTCCGAGTCGGAGTAAGTTTGTGTATTTAGAGCAGGCTCCTCATAGTCAAAGCCATAGCCTGTGTACCTTTGCTCTGCTGGAGTTTCAGGTTCTTTGAACTGGGCCTCGTGAGCTGAGCTAGTTTCGTTAATGAAGTGGCTATGTTCTGACTCTTGTTCTGGTTGTAATTGCCCGAAAGACACGTATTGGCTGACTGTTGCTCTTGGGCTGTCTCTCTCTTGCCCGTCATGCTCTGTAGTGATCGCTGGCTCATCCCCTTGGGAATAAATGGATTCGTTATCCTCAACTTCCAAGTCATCCTTGACCCTGGTAGCAAAGTTATTCTCCGATACTTGTTCGCGATCAGGCACAATTGGAACTTCTCTAAAGTCTGGCTCATTCGCGAACTCTAATTCATTCTCATTTGAAACATGGGAGCTGTTTTTGACAGCTCTATTCTCGATTGAAAAAACATCATCGAAGGTTTGGCTTTGATAACTTTCAGGTTCAATGTCATTCTGAGCTGCAAATTGTTCAAAAGCGGGATAGTCCTCATCTAGAATAGCTTGCTTTTCCTGAACCGATGGGCTTGGGAGAGGAATCTTGGAAGCAATTCCATCTTGACTTGGCTCGCTGTCATGCTGGTTTTCTTCGATGGCTGGAACTCCTCCGTGATTTGACGTAGTTGATTGAAATCCTGCCGAATGCTCTAATCCTCTTACTTCGTCATCGGGAGTATCATATGGTTCATCCCATTCGTTATCATCGGTCGTTTGAGATTTAGGACTTTCAGGGACCACAATATCAGCTCCTAATTCCTTGTGACCTTCAGATTTTTCTTGGTCTTCTTGGTCGAATTCACGCTCCACGGAGTGAGCATCCTCATCAACTTCAGAATCGATGTCTTTTGAGTTTCCTTCCGAAATTGGCTCTGATTGAACGATCTCGAGATGCTCCACCGAGGGGTTTCTATTTCCTATTTCCTCGCCTCCACTTTCCACGTCTTGGGTACTTTCGTTAATGGAATTCAATTTAAAGAGCGAACTTTCTCCGGCAGGGTAGTCTTCGAATCTCATTACGTCTGTCGGGTTTGTCTGTTCAGATTCCACGAAATACTGCTCAGGGTTAGTTGCTCCTTCCAGTCTCGATTTATCTGGTGTTACTTCTCCAAGAACTGATTCTGGTTCAATTTGAATAGGCAAAGATTCATCTTCCTCATTGTCCAATGAAGATGCAACATGGTCGCTCAACTGTGTTTTCTCGAAGTTTTCCGTCCCGGGTTCCATATGAGTTTCGGAAGGTAGTGCTTCCATATCTAATACCTGATCCTCTTGTCCAGATGAATCTGCTCCTTGGTTAGGTGCACTTTCGTTGCTGTTGATCTCATTCTCAGGCTGCTCGGCTACTGACGGAATCTCAAGATCTATTTTTTCATCCTCGGAAGCGATTACTGGATGGTTTTCTTGTACATTGTCATCCTCCGCAATCTGGCTCTGACTTTCGATAACATCCTCATGGGTGGCTGGGGTAATTTCGTCGACGTGGTGCAAATCGTCTTCGGGTAAAATATCGGTAGACTTTACCTCTTGAGTCTCGAATTCTGCAGGAATAGCATTGTCTTCGAGATCGCTCGATGATGCGATATGTCTTTCTGGATTCCCTTCCGTGCTAATGTCGTCATCGATCACAGGAACCTTTTGCTCTTCCTCCGGCTCAGTTAAATCAGCCTGGGCTTTTCCATCCTCAATTTGATCCTTAGAAGTTTCCTGGTATTCGACTTGTGGTTGTGCTTCCGCGACATGAGTTGGTTCTTCGGCATCCCTTTCAACATCTAATTCCTTGGTTTGATCCTCATGAATTGTTTCCGTTCCCAAAGGAGTATTTCTTCTTTCCTCCTCCTCAGCCTCAGCTAGAATATTAGCCATCTCCGCATTCATGGCAGCAATTTCCTCGCGGGCTTTAATATCTTCAGGATCTTCATAGAGAACTGACTCTGATTTTGGTTGACTTTCAAGAACTGAATCTTGGCTGGGTGTCTCGGCAATCTGTTGATCAATTTCTTTTGGGTTTCCTGCATCTCTGATATCTTCAGAAACTTCATGAATCCCACTTTCGGATGTCGGTTTGTTTTCAGGGACCGGTTCTTCGTGGTGAATGTCAAGCATCTCTCTCTCAGTCGGTAGAGATTCGTCGCCATCGTTGGCTAAGATCTGGCCTTCTTCGCTTGATCCTAACCCATCAGAGACATTCTCGCTCACGGCTTCTGGCTCAGGATTACTTTCTAATAGAGATTTCTTGACGGTTTCCTCTTCAGTGGGGAAATGAACTTGGTTCTCAATAACCGATTCTTCCATAGGCACTTCAACAGCCTGTGTTTCTTCTGGTTCATGGTCATCCGTAACTTCCTGAGCTTCCTCTCTTGATTCTGGCTCAACAGAACATTGATTCTCAACCGCCGGCTCTTCAACAGTTTCTTGCAGTGATATTTCCGTGATCTGAGCTTCATAGCCCGCTTGTAGCTTTTCACTATCCATACCTGCAGCTTCCTGTTCATTAGCAGGAAATTCCACGTGCTCTTCTTCACTCTCGACTGGGATTTGCGTTTGATCATTTGACTCAATCGCTGGTATCTCAGTTTCAATGGTTGAATCTGGACTTTGTTCTTGAGAAACTTCGATGGGTGTCTCTTCAATCTCGAGAAGTACGTTCTCACTGCTGGATTCATGGTCTTCTGATTTGAGAGTCTTTCCTCTGTCATCGACAGATGGAGTGAAATCTTCCAGGCTTTCATGTTTCTCGACGGCTTCTTCGTTAGTAATTGAAGGTCCATCTTGAGTTTTCAACTCGGTAGTTTTTTCTTCCGTCTCAACAGGTAAGTGTGGGATTCCCTCCTCATGTTGAGGCTCAACAGCTCCTTTGATTTCGCTAGAGACATCCTCAGTGGCATTCTCGGTAGCAGGAATTTCCACTGGTTCTTGTTCGCTTTCAGTAGAATGCTGATCATGTGACTTTGAATCAGGAACAGACTTCTCTGTTTCGAAAACCGGCTCGGAATAATTTTCTTCCTGGACGGCTTGTGGAAGGTCTCCTACAGCTTGTTCGAATACTTCCTCGCTATGAGGCTCCGCATCTTCCGCTTCAAAGTCTTTCACCTCAATTTCAACAGGCTCTTCATCTTGTTCGTTCATATACGAAACGGGTATCTTAGTCTCGACAGGAGCATCGGGATTGCTATGATCATGAGGTAACTCGACATTTTCCTCCGCCTGGTCCGGTGTCTGTTCAATGTTAGGCTCCACAACTTCCGTTTCCAAATCTTGTGCAGCAATCTCGGCAGGAACCTCATTCATATCGTTCGAATCTAGAAGTGTTGTCTCGATGTCCGCAGCTGGTTCCGAAGACTTATCCTCTCTCGAAGTGTCAACAGCACTTTCCACGTCTTCGGTAGAAATATTCTCATCCTTAGGTTCCAAATCTCCCTCTTCCAAATCGACTTCATTACTGTCAACCGGATGTTCTTCAGCCAATCTGTCTACCTCCCCTTGTTCATCAACCGTTTTTTCTTCTTTGGACGGCTCAATTAGTTCAGACTCTGTAGAAATTTCTAAGCCATCCGCGGGTGCTTGAGTCAGTGCCTCAACATCGTTATCTGTAGGAACGGGTGTTTCTTCGATTTCGACGGGCGGATCAGCGGGTCCAGATACGTTGGCCTGCTCAGACTCCGGAACCAGGTTGTTTTCTTCTAGAGGAGAAGCATCCTCCGAGTGTGCCAGAGGGGTATCAATCAAGACTTCTGGTGTAGGGGTTTCAGTGGTCGTTTCCTCCAAACTTGGCTCATTGGATTCCTTGATTTTGGGGAGCTTTTCTTCTTCTTCCGCCGGAGGTGTTTGTTGCAAGTCTGTAGTCAAGGTTTCATCTGACTCCTGTAAAATAGATTTATCGACAGGTCTTTCGACCGTCAGCTTAAGCCATTATACTAGAGTATCAGAAATGTCTTACTTATCTTCTACGGCCTCTACAACTTCCTTGTTAGGGCTCACATTCTCAACTGCATTGTCTGCAACAACGTCTTTCGTTGGCCTATCATCATATTAGTATCGACACAATTGTGGCTGTATCAATTTGATCAGTCCAAAGCTATCAACTTACTGCTCTTCCTCCATGGCAACAGACGTTGTCTCTTCAGTGAATCTTAATTGCGCGTCAGTATCTTGTACATAGCTCCTAATTTATTCTCAAACAATCAACTTACTTCGAATCTTCATCGCCTACATCTTCATTTTGCTGTATTTCAGCTCTCTCATTGTCACTAGATGCTTCCTTCTCAGACCTATGATGATGTTGTGTTAGCCCACCTCCTCTGATGTCCCACTTTAGATATAGAAAATAAATCTTTCGATCGTCACTCAATCACCAATGGCCCAAATCAGACGAAAAGAAACTTACCCTTCCACCGCAACAGTCTCTTCCTCACTAGGTATCTTCTCAACGGCAAGTCCTTCTTCGGTATTTGATTCTTCCTTGGATAGTTCTGCGACATTGCCAGCTTCGTGTCTACATTGACGAATCTTTAGGTCAATTCCCCTCAATTATGTTTTGTGAAATTTCAAGAATCGTTTTGACTTACATCGGTTCTTTTTCTGTATCGAGTACTTGAGACATTTCGTCTTCGGGACTTTGAGGTTTTTAGTACTATGCAATGCGAAAGGTATTCTGATGTAACTTACGTATCCTGGGACAAACCCGATTGTTGAACTGAATTCGGTGTGACACCATCAACTTCTACTTCCTTCTCAAGTGATTCGGGCTCCTCATTATTGTTGCTTGCTGAAAGCTCAACTTCTTGGTTGAGTGACTAGAGAAAATCGGTTAGTCATATGGGCAATCATTTTTGTAACAGGGAGATTTACAGAATCCTCGGAGGTTGCCACGGGCTCAGATTCCTCTTGAGGGAGTGTCTTTTCGCCAGTCTGTTGAGATTCAACGACTGTTTTATCTTCCGTTGTTTCCATCACAGTCTATGAATATTGTTAGTTCACACCACCGCTTTGCGATACATGAGTCTTACAGCTGGCTCCGGTACTTCTTCTGTTTGAATCGACTCTTCAACGATAGCCTCTAGCGTTGGAGGCTCTGCTTCGATGGGTGTCGGTTCCTCAATTTGAACTTCCTTCTCAACCTGAGTCACAAGGAATTAGCTGCTTGCTCTATGGTAGAACTTTGATCTCACGACATTGAATGAGAGTTAAATTTGCGGTATCATACAGCTTCTGGCTCTAGTTCCTGGTCTACTGGTGTAGGGTCTGGACCTTCGTCGATATCGATCTAGAAACAACGTTAGACGAGCTTCCTTAAAACACATAGTCATCGATCAAGACTTACCGATTTTTCAGGATCTACCAAAGTAACTTCTGGTTCCAGCTCTGGCTCTACTAGCGTTTCCTCACTGAAGGTCCTTTCGTTGTCCGCCTGAAGTTTTTATTAGTGAAATATTCTACTTCGACATACTTATCAGCAGGGACGTAGGATTGATGATGGACTCACAGGAGATTCTGGCTTCAACTGTGCTTCCAGTCCCGGCACAATTCCTTCATCGACCTTTTAGATCGTCAATAATTATACCATCTGACTTTTCAAAAAGCTGAGACTTACTGGAGGTTCCGGTTCAAGTTCCGTAGACTCTACAGCCACATCCTCCACCACCTGAAGTTTGTGTCAGCATCTCACGATATCTTCAATTACTATTAGCACCATGACTTACATGTGGTTCTGATTCTGATGCTGGCGATTCTTCCTCAATAACCTCAAGTTCTTCGGCCTGTGTGATCTTATCAGCATTCCTTCTCTCCTAAAACATCAGAAACGTTGGTGACCTACCGGAGCTTCCAGTACTTCTACATCCCGTTCAACTACATCATTTACCTTACCATCCTTATCTTCCACTTCATCCATAGCTTTCATAACCCCCACCCCGGCAATCCCACCCAAAGCAAGTCCTGCAATTGTTCCCTTCAGCCCATCGTGATTTTCCTTAACCAAATCACCATGTTCTTTGATCAAGTCTCCGTGTTTCAACAGACTTTCCTCGTGTTTGTTGGAACTTTCATCTACAAGTTTCCTCAATCCGTCAATATTACTTGCTAATTCATTATACTGTGATCCGGTGTCTTCTTTCAGACCTTCCAACAAACCTTCCAACAAACCTGTATGTGTGCTTATGACCTCATCGATACCATGGATAGGAGCAATTGCTGCCTTAATTTCGCTCAAGACTGTTGTGTGCGAAGTATGCGACTCGTTAGATGCCGTTGTTGCTTCCTTGATTTCATTCAAAATTGTCGTGTGTAAAGTGTGCGAATCATTAGATGCAGTTGTTCCGTCCTTAATTTCGGTCAAGGCTGTTGTATGTGAGGAATGAGCATCTTTGATTTCGTTCAAGACTGTTGCAAGCGAGGTATGCGACTCATTGGATGCTGTCGTTGCGTCCTTAATTTCGCTCAAAGTGGTCGTGTGAGAGGCATGAGTATCTTTCATTTCTCCCAATGTTGAAGTTTGATATTCGAGCGTCGTGATGATACTTGTAAGCTGGGTATCTAGTGCGCTTGTATCAAGAATCGGTGGTGACATTGGCTCAGAGGCAGCATCTGGCGATGACTGTGTTGAATTCATGGATTTCAGATCTTCCAGAGCAGCAGCGTGAGAAGTGTGAGAGTCATTAGATGCATTGATAGCGTCTTTGAGTTCACTAAGAGTAGCTGTGTGCGTGAGAATTGCGTCATTTGAGTTGGTGGCTGCATCTCGTATCTCTGCTAGTGTGCTGGTATGAGTATTATGAGATTCATTAGAGGCGTTTATTGCATGCTTGAGATCGACCAAAGTAGCAATTTGCGTGGCGTGTGCGGTGCTCAAGGAAGCTGCTGCATCTCTGACGACTCCTAATGTAGAAGTATGAGTGCCATGGGATTCATTCGAAGCATTGGCTGCATCCCTGATTTCTCCAAGAAGTGCCGCATGAGTCGCGTGAGAATCATTTGAGGCACTAGTTGCGTCCTTGATCTCACTCAGAGTCGTGGTATGCAAGCCATGTGCTTCCATTCCAGCATTAGTAGTATCCTTAATCTCTCCCAAAACCACTTTTTGACCTTCAAGCGTCGCAATAACCGCACTAATCTGGGTCTCCAATCCACTCAAGTCTACAGTAGCAATTGGTGCTTGGACTGCTTCTTCGGAATCAATTGGCTTGTTCTTGTTTTGTTCAGATGAAATAGAAGTATTCACTGCTGTCTGGAGTTCAAGCAGTGATCTGTCCAACTTTTCTTGTGAATCATTACAAGTATGTAACGCAGTAAGTATCTCATCACTGACATCTGATTCCTTGAGAGTATTGAAAGCTGCAGAATTACCTTCCTGCAACTCATGCAATGCTGTCAAGATCTCATCACTAACATCCGCGTTCTTGATTTCTGTGAGTAGATTAGTGTGGTGATTAAGGGTATTCAATATCTTCGGTAAAGAATCATCGGCAATTTCGGGGGAATTTGTGGCATTAGTAGTAATATTAGATTTGAGCTCATCCAGAATCTCTGTATGTGCAGTCAATGTACTCTTGATAGCGATGATGTGTGGTTCCAACAGATTGTCTACTACCATTGCATCCATATCGTTTTTGGCAAGGGCTTCGGACTTCATCTCTTGCAGAATGCCCATGTGAGCATCAAGTGCACTCTTAATCGCCGTGATATGCGGTTCAAATGAATCGAGGCCAACATTATCTCTTGTTTTCGAAAGTGGAGCAGAATCATTGTTCTTTGATTTGATCTCGTCCAGAGCTTCTGTGTGTGAATCTAGCATGCGTGTCAGAGAACTAAAGTGGTCATCAAATGCTGCTGTTTTCAGCTCCGTTTGTCCCGTGGTAGTGGTGAACTCCTTCGCCTTAATTTCTTCCAATGCTGCAGTGTGTGATTCCAACATGGTAGTGATAGAACCAAAATGTTTTTCGAGGATTTCGATGGTATTTTCTGCAGGTGTAGAAGCATTGGAAGGAGCATCTTTGGACTTAATCTCGTCCAATGCGGCTGTGTGTGCTGCTAATACACCAGTGATTGTACCAAAATGTGTGTCGAAGGTATCCATACTGATTGCTGCGGGTACTCCACTAGACTGGATATCCTTTGATACAATCTCATCTAAAACTGCACGGTGAGCATCCAGAGTCGAAGTGATTGGACTTAAATCAACGCTGTTTGTAGTGTCCTTAGCCTTGATATCCTCCAAGGTTATAGTATGAGCTTCTAATAAGGTAGTTATTGGACTAAAATCAGTAGATGGTAAATCTTTCGCCTTGATTTCATCTAAGCTGACAGTATGAGCTTCCAATATGGTAGTTATTGGGCTGAAATCAGTAGGTGCTAGATCTCTTGATTTGATTTCATCCAATGCCACTGTATGTGCTTCTAACAAGGCAGTTAATGGACTGAGATCAATGCTGTTTGTAGTGTCCTTGGCCTTGATTTCATCCAAAGTAGCAGTATGAGCTTCCAGCAAGGTAGTTATTGGACTGAAATCTGGACTACCTCCTGCGTCTTTTGATTTGATCTCTTCCAGCATTGCCGCATGGGTTTCAAGCATTGAGATGATTGGACCATTATCAGAAGGTGTTAAATCTCTCGATTTAATGTCCTCCAAGGCTGCAGTGTGAGATTCCAACAGGGCGGTTATTGGACTCAAATCTGGTTCACCTCCTGCATCTTTTGATTTGATATCCTCCAAGGTTGCAGTGTGAGCTTCAAGTACCGAGATAATTGGACTGAAATCAGCAGGTGCTAAATCTCTCGATTTAATCTCATCCAATACCGCTTTATGTGCTTCCAAGGAAGTAGTAATGGAACCAAAATGGCTATCAAAAGCACTAGCGCCAATTCCTCCGGATCCAGAAACCTCCTTTGTCTTAATTTCTTCCATAATAGCAGCGTGCATATCCAACTTTTCGATGACAGTTCCTATATCCTTCTCCAAGCCTCCCAAATCAATACTTGCACTTGCAGTTGGAGATTCAGAAGGTGGAGTTGGCAGAGCCTTGATACTTTCTAATGCAGCTGCGTGTGAAACATGTGACTCGTTCGATTTTTGAACTTCCGTGAGAATTGCTGTGCTCGCTTCTATTAAGCTGTCCATCTTTGCCTCAAAGGGTCCTAGATCGATCGCGGTGGATTGTTCTGGTGGCGGGGTGATAGTTTTGAGGCTTTCTAGAGCAGCTGCATGAAGAACATGCGAGTCGTTCGACTTTTGAACTTCCGCCAATATGGCTGCACTTGTGTCCGATTCCTTCATGCTCTCAAGCGCAGCCGTATGCTTCCCATGTGCCTCATTAGATTTCTGTACTTCCGTCAAGATTGTTTGAAGTGTTTCCGCGTCTGCTGATGTTGGAGCTGGTTGGGTTGATTGATCCACAGGTTGTGTATTTCTCTCTTTGAGCTCTCCCAAAATTGTGGCATGTGCCTCGTATGCGTCATTTGATTTATGTATACCAGCCAAAATTTCAGTACTGTTATCAGCTTCTTTGATCTCGCCCAATATCTCTTTCTGAGCGTCGAGTGTTGACTGTAGAGCATTGATTTGTTCCTTCAATAGCCCCAAGTTATCATTATGCGATGAAGTCCCTGTTTCCAAGCTATCCTTCAAGGCTTCTAGTTTAGAAGAAATAGCTTGAAGAAGCTCAACATCACCCCCACCACCATCGGAAGCCACAGCCCTCGTCTCTGGAATGGGTGTTCCTCCGGTCAAATGATCATTGATCGCCTTTACCTTTATTCCTAGATCCGGACCAATTCGAGTGATGACTACCCTAACATTTTCCTGCAATTGATCTATTTGCGTTTGGATCACCGAAGTCTTCGTATCATTCTTGTCTGAGCTTTCTTTCAAACTATCCAAGCGTTCGTTCGATGCCAGTAAATTATTTATCTCCGCTATTCCTTCTACCACCTTCCCCAGTTTATGATTATTCAAGTCCAACGAGTCCGATATTTCAGTTAGTTTTCCGGCAGTGTATGTGAGGCCTCGGTTGAAGAGGGGTCTTGATTCCTGATTGGAAGTTGAAACAGGTGTACCAGTCCCAGAAGCCGAATTATCTGGTATGGGCAGTGGTCCCTCATCTGCTACCGGGTGTGAAGTCAGGGCTCCGTGGATACTGAGTCTTGCTTGACCTGGAGTTGTTGCACCTTCTTCATCTGCCATTGACTCCAACTTCAATAAAACATGATCCACGCTGTTGTTGGTCCTCTTCAAGAGTAGCTCATGTTGTAGAACTGCATTAACAACTGGCTCAATTGTATCCAAAGCGGTTTTAATTTCGGGCTTGAGCAATTTGGCTATGTGTGAAGCAAGTCCAGCCTGGAAAACATCTCCAGAGATAGCTTCATCAATCATCCGTCGAAGGAGTTCCGGGTCTGTTGGACTACCACCGGAAAAGCTCGCATGTTTAGAACTGGTAGAATCCTGAGATTTCTTTCCTTCGAATGAAGCCCGTATCCGATGCGATAGGGGAGGTCGCGAATTGGTCGGCATTCTTCTTGTATCCTCTCCTCGTGATTTTTCTTTTCTGAGACTACCAGAAGTACCAGCAGAAGGTTGAAGATTCACTGGCATTGGAAAATTCAAACAAACAGTAAAACGAATGAAATAAACTTAAAGATGAACACTTGAGACGATTGACGTTCAAGAAATAATAATATTAGAGAGCTGCCTTACTATTAATCTTACCTCTTTACCATGTCCCCAGTCCGCATATATATCAATTTGGGCACTTGAACTATATAAAACATGGTTGTATAGCACAAATGGTTGTTAATTCATGCGTAGTTTGACGTTGAGCCGAATACTACAGCAAGTGGTTGAAAGGAGGTGAGAGAAGTAAGAGCAAATAATGTGTTGTTTTCGAGTGGAGTCGAATCAATGAATGATGTTTCTTTAGGCGCTCTCGCTTTACCCAAGTTACCTTTGCAGTGCTTTGGTACTTCACCGGGAACTGGGGTGCAGCCCAATGCCGGCCTTCTCCCCTCGAGCGATCATCCCTTCATCTGATGCCGTACACGTATTACTATTAAGGTTGTGATTAGACGTGGGCAAAATGTATTGTCATGAAAAGTTCGGATTAAGAAAAACTTGATTGATCGATGAAAGCTGTCAATAAATAAAAGAGCGATGAGAGGTGTCTAGTAGTTCCAAAAAAAGACCTCCAAATTCTTAGATAGATAGATAGATAGACAATTAGGTCTGGTTATCTAATTCTGATGGAGGGGAGGGAGGGGTTACGTTGGTAGGGGAAATTCCCAGCCATTGGCAGCAAGGGCAACTTCAATTGTTCCAAAGACCTAACATCGTCACGACAGCTAAGGTGCAAATGTAAAATGACTGACTACCCGAATAGAAAATACGAAGTAAGACTTACATGTCATTTTAGCTTCCGTTGCTGTTGTTTGTTGTTCGGCACTCTCATAGGGCTTACCAAGGGTATCTTAGTTGGGAATCTGATACAAGGTTAACAAATTACTTCTTCCACTCTGGAATAGGATCTTGTCTCGAACTTGTGTGGGATGGTTCAGGGGTCATCGTCTAAACCAAAACGTCTAATTGAATTCAATGCTTCCTTCCAAAAATATCTTTTCCACTTCGTCATGACCGAGACCTTTGCCATGTGTCCATCAAATCTTCATAAATTTGATGAATACCTGCAGAGGAGTTCTTGCGGGTAGTCTTGGGCAGTAAGACCACGAATATATCCGGATTACAACATAAGATGATATCCAATACTTTTCTTCATTCTCACTATCATGCTCGTATATCATAATCGTTCATACTATCATATGACCCTTCTTTCTATCCTATCCTGAATATTCTCATACTATCAGACTCTATCCTCAGAATAATACAACACAGCATGTCAGATGTTGATATGTACCACAACACGAAAAATGTTCAACCAAGATACATATTTCCACTGCCCCGAATGTCCCTCCCTCCTATCCGAAACTCGGTAATATCTTATGCCGATGGCCGACCAACTTGATTGTGTCTTGATTTTGGCCTGCCTCGGCTTAAATATGGAAAGCGCGGTACCGGTACAGCTCCCTCTTGACGGTCACAAGCTTCATTCATAACATTCCCCTCCAATAAACATTCCTTTCGCAGATAGATTTTATCACAATCCCTCAAAGTTTCCTTCCTTACCCTTCTCCCAACCATGTCTCCCACTTCTACCTCAACCGGCGCTCAAATAAATCAAAAGATTGACACCATCAACCCTCATCTGCCCCACGTCCCTGAATCTAAAGCCGAATTAAAACAAGACGCTGAAATTGTTGTTCAAAAATCATTCGCAGGTTTACGGTCACTGGCTGCTGGAGGTTTCGGTGGTGTTTGTGCAGTTATTGTCGGTCATCCATTTGATTTGGTCAAAGTCCGTCTACAAACTGCGGAAAGAGGGGTTTACAAAGGTGCTATTGATGTGGTTACGAAATCTGTCGCGAAGGATGGTCTTGCGAGGGGTTTATATGCGGGTGTGAGTGCGCCGCTGGTGGGTGTCACTCCTATGTGTATGTTTTCTCTTCTTTCTTCCTCTCACATTGGCTATTCTTATCTTTGCTTCCATTTCAAACTTCATTGACCACACAACTAATCTTTCTGCTCAACAGTCGCTGTGTCTTTCTGGGGTTTCGATGTCGGCAAGAACCTTGTGCGCAACTTTACCTCCACTGCCCCTCACGAACCCCTCACAATCGCTCAAATTAGTACAGCTGGTTTCTTCTCTGCCATCCCACAAACTATCATAACCGCCCCATTTGAACGTGTCAAGGTTCTCCTACAAATCCAAGGTCAAAAAGAACTTGCGCCTGGGGAAAAACCAAAATACAATGGTGGTGTCGATGTCGTGAAGCAACTGTATAAAGAAGGTGGTATCAAATCAGTCTTCCGAGGATCAGCTGCTACACTAGCAAGAGATGGACCTGGAAGTGCCGCATATTTTGCTACTTACGAATACATTAAGCGTCGTCTAACTCCTATAGACCCCATCACCGGAAAACCGGGGAAGGACTTGAGTTTATTGGCAATCACTGGAGCGGGAGCATGCGCGGGTGTAGCAATGTGGATTCCAGTCTTCCCAGTTGATACAGTCAAATCGAGGCTACAGACTATGGAAGGGAAACCAACTGTTGGGGGCGTCATAAAAGGGTTATATAGAAATGGAGGATTAAAGGCCTTCTTCCCTGGATTTGGGCCAGCATTGGCGAGAGCTGTACCTGCTAACGCGGCAACATTCTTGGGTGTTGAATTGGCGCATCAAGCTATGAACAAGGTATTCGACTGAGAGGTCCGGAAATACAACAGGTACTCTGTGGATGGAAAAGGAAACAAAGGGGGGTGACACCGTCGAGGAAAGAGAATAGGGATCAGGGAGGTATTTTGCTACTTCTGCGTTGGCAGGGATAGATTTCTTTAATTCTGGATGGAAGGAAAAGAATTTATAGACTTGAGATACCATACAATTGAACTTATTAAGGAGATCATACCTAGATTTGTTCAGACGTTTTCTGGGTTTTGATAAGTGAATAGAATTTATATCACATACATCACTCACTTGATATTCTATTCAAATATCGCAGCATGATGAGAATGAATGGAATGGGCGTTGTCGCCTTGTAATTATCTTATATATCACATTGTAAATATCGTTGATAGTCACGCTTATTGTATGATTGAAATTCAAATTGATTACAAATCATTTAATTTATTTATTCGTCTTCACTCTCGCTCCCATCAAAACTTTCAAAGACATTCCAATGAATCTTACCCGGCCACAGTGATATTACAATTCTCTGGTAAGCTCCTCTAACTTCATAATGTTTTCTCCTGTAACATATGTGCTTATACAGAACCCTCTCTAGGCCAAACCTTGACCATGTTTTTAAACACCTTCGTCCTATGCGATTCCATCCTTGAAACCTGAACGAGTTTTATGCGTAACTTATATATCCTCTTCATATACATGTTCACTGTATTTACCATATCTATATTGAAGACTCACCAATGACCCGAACCCTTGCTCAAAGGTCTTTCATTCGAAGAAGAGCCCCGAATACAAATACTGGCCATTGCGTACCATTTATCCTGAGAGACTCCAGAAACACTTTTCGATATGTGCCGAGATCGCCATATTCTATTGGCAGAAATGCGGTGGCCCCAGGGAAATCTGAGTATTCTTTGAGGAACTTGAGGAAAGATGAAGAATCGAATACTTCGTCTACAAATACAAACTACGTTCCCATGAGGGAATGGCAGAAATCGAAAGTATGGAACAAAATATTCAGTCCATACTATGACCCCAAAAAGTTTCAACCTTTGCGCCTACTAAGTACTCCTGTGCCGCTCTGGGACATTGCGCCTGGCTGTCTTCTGTTTCTTCCCGGCGTAAGCAAGCTGGACCCTCGAGCCCGCGCAGAACTCGAAAGATATGGCAACATTGGCATGGCTGGCCATCCTGTCGTGGTTTTGGCAGTCGATATGAAAGGTGTTAACGAAGCTTCAGTTGCTGTGGCACTAATCAGATCCTACTCTCAACATAAAGATGAGTGTCGGTATCTTGGGTTGGACTGGTTTGATACTAAACACTTCGAGATACAACAGAGGGGCAACCACGACTTACCTCCACGGCTCGAGCACAATATAAAAATCGTACGGCTATACAAAACTCCTTGTTCAAATGCATCGAACTCAGTGCGACAATTTGTTCAAACAAGCGCCATAATCACGGTTCCTTTCCAATCGTTATTAACGGAAACCAGATGGGACCCATTAACTCATTGGTGGCCTTCATCCTGTCTTAATGGTTGGGGTAGACGTATCATAAAGGAAGATTTTATGCACATCGCTGATAACATTGGCTTCACTCCAGATCCATGGGTTAGCAGTGGTCCATACATGTGGAAGGATTTTGTCCAGAAGACTGGGATCAACACATTTGGTCTTGATATTGAGGATCCTGCGCTATACGACGAGAAAGCCTTTTACCAGCAAATGTGGGAGGAGGGACGAGAGAAGTATAATAAGCACTTCAAATTGCCTTCAAATTACTCTTCGAGCGCCAATGATTATTCGCCTTTGGGGTGGGCTTTCGATCGTATGCCCCATACAGGGCTCATACGCAGGAGAGTTCACGCTGTAAGGTCTTCGACTTATAAAAGATTTCGCCTCGATATTACAGCTACACCCCATACCTCCCATACCTCTACTCAAGTTTAACTCCACTAGTCTCTATCTTGCTCTTACACCCAGCCGTGGGGAACTCACGAATGTATCATAACTGTACAACTTTCAGAACCTGCCTCTTAACACATCGCATCTATTATTTTGTCGTCTAATCTTTCGTTTCCAAGAACCACTTTGCTTGGATGATTCGCGGAACAAATTTGAAGGTGTGATGTATGTGGTAATTCCCGTTTGTTACTCAATCTCATTGCCAAATGCATTGCCAAAAACTTCTCATTACATTTGCTTAGCCATGCATTATATTGCTGATACTTTGTCGTGATTGACGCTGTATTTTCAGTTCTGTGGTCGCCATGAGCGAATTTGAAAGGTACGTGGCTTATGGTACAGGTGTGTATTTCACTCTGTCCCGATCTTTTCATCTTGACACTTTTTTCTTGTTTCTTTACCTTTTCAGCCCTGTCTACCACTTGTGGGCTTTCAAAATTCTTTAGAAGCTCGCCTATATTAGTAGATGAATGGTTTTGAGTCCAATTGCATCGGGCTTACCCTATAGTGTACAATATTGTTAAAGTCGATTTCTATACTACGGGTACATCGCTGTTCCCTGTCTCATTCTATAATCCAGTGATCAGTTCAAGAGCACAAATATAACTCTAAGCCAATCTACAACAGTATGAAACAAAGAGGCGGATAGAAAAGGTGAGACGACATGTTTATATCATAATAGTCTCGAATATACTACTGTATTTCCTCAATCTTTGCACGTCATGTTTGTTTTCGGCTTGAGATAAAAACTATACCTAAGAGATTTATCATGTCCGCAAGCAGTTTTTGAATGCACGTTGAAATCGAGTGAGCCATAATATCCCCTGAATAAACTATGCAATGAGGCATACTAGTTAACAACTTAGAGCGGGAATTTCAAACTCATTCTAACTACATATCGGAAACGTTGCAGTATCAGATGACCACAAGTCAGTGCCGAGATTTTGCAAAGTAATGATCTATCAGATGCCGATGGTGCTTATATGTTTATCGGATGTACATTATTTTCGTAAGTCATTTCTGGACTTGAAAGCGCTTATTTTGGGTTGTGGAAATTTTTATACTGTCAAGTATATATGGGTCTTAGCCTCAAATCCTGCCAAAGTGGGCGGGGCAAGGGGGGGCATTTGCATTCATCTGAGAGCTGCAGAAGACGAGGAATTTGTTATGCACATGTAAACACACAAATTTGTGCCATCAGATCTTTTTTTTTTTGTTTTTTTTTGCCGTCAGGAACTTGTGTGATTGTCCTTCGTTGTATCATGTTGTTAGCTATCTGTGGTTTCAAAGTAATCTTATGTTGGACATTCTTGTGTTTTTCTAGGATTGATGTTGGAATCGATGTTGGATGAAGATTGGAGATGTATTGTTCAGTTATATGTTTTTTATGTGGAGGTTGAATGATCGAATCTGTACTGTTGGGTGCTTTTTTATGGTTGTGATTTAATAGTTCCAATTTTTTCTACAATACTGTATAGATGTGCTGTTTAGATGGATAGCTTATGAAGATCACGATGTGAATACGTTATATGGCAAATGAGGGGTAGTAATAGTGCCTTTGAAAATTCGACTGTTGAAAATTGCTGTAGATGGCGTGGACTCTATCACTGACTTGGCGATTCAAGATCATTTCCATTCAAGTTTTGTGAGAAATAAAAAGCATAAGTAAAGAGTTCAAATGCAGAAAGAAGCATATCTTAATGAAAAAAAGATTCCATCTTTCCTCCGTACAAGCCGCCGCAAACCATCACAAAGTACGCTTACTCACACTTATCTGATGCATACACCATTCAGCAAATCAGCCCCCAGGAATGATCTTAACCCCCCTCATAACTCCATCTAATCTTTCCAAAACCTCACTGCATAATCACACAACTCACTACTCCCCTCAAAAGTACTTTCCCTCACCACACTTCCCGTATGCGGCGCGTTGACCATCCAATTGCTGTGCATAAAGATACCCACATGATGAACTTTATTCACACAATCACCATTTGTGCCCCAGAAGATAAAATCGCCTGCTTTGGCTTGGGCGCGGGGAATGCGTTTTCCGAGGGATGAGTGATATTGGAGTTGAGCTGTGCGAGCTGGACGTGGAGTGTTAGTTCAGGGGGTGGGGGACAAGGAAGTAAGAAGGGCGTACGAATGGTATATCCTTCTGCTTTGCAGATCGCGTATTGTGTCAGTCCTTTTTTGTATCGTTAGTTGATCTTACAAATCTTCACAGACAGATAACGTGAAAATTCTCAATTCACATACCCGAACAATCAAACCCTCCGTTTGATTCCCCTTTACATCCGCCCCCACCAAAAACATACGTCACCCCCTCCTTCGCAACCGCCGCCAGCACCACATCTTTCCCACTCGCACTCCCCTTCTCCGCATCTTCTTTATCGCTCGTATCGCGAGCCTTCACACAACATTGCACCCCGCTATTTCCGGGACAGAAACCCGCGATGAATGATCCGCCAACACAACCATCAGCGGTATTGAGACAGAGTCCTGCAGCGCCGGTAGGGGGGTGACAGGTTTTGGAGATGCAGCATTGTGTGGTGCTTGGGCCGGGACAGTAGCCTGCGATGTTGAAGCCGTTGGTGGTGCAGGTGGAAGTGGATTGACAGGTTCCGGTTCCTTCCTAGTGGGGGTGGGGGTTAGTTGGGAGTTGGGAGTTGGGGAATCGATGGGGAGATGGTATTTGTGCGGGTGTTTGGGATGGTGTTTGGGTAGGAAGATGGTGAGGGAGAAGAATATAAGGTGTACGTACAGGTGCAGTGCAAGACGTGCCTTTTTCCTCCAGAACTGGGACGGCCAAGACGGGAGAAGAAAGATAAAGGAATGTGATGAGAGACTTGAGTTGGACTTGAGAAAGCATTTTGGATGGATTTTTAATAGTAAAACTAGAACCAGAAAATAGATGAATGAATGAATGAATGAATGAGAGAGAGAAAGAGAAGAGTGAACAAAATCTTCCCTACTCATCTTATGATAATCATGAAGAGCTATATAACCTCCTACATCCTCATCCCCATCCTCATAGACACCCTCGCCCTGGCCCTCAACCACACTCAAACTTCTATACAATCTCAAGGTATCCCTCACCCTCCTCAAAGGATGCAAAAACATTCAGCCTCGCGCACGCGGTACGCCATCATCATGTTGTACAAAGATTTTTACCTAGTAAGTACTCCTCGAAATTTCCACCACGGATGGAGTGTCCCAAGTTCCAAGACAGCTGTGATTATTTATCTTATGTAGAGGGTGAGTATGTATATGAATATGTATGTAATCTATCCTAAGTACACGCCCAAGAATTCTCGATCCAATTCAACCCAATTCAATCCATCTCCATGCCCAAAAAATCCAAATCCTCAGAATCCAACACACAATGCCCTTTTCCCCCTCCCCCTTACCGGCTATACAGACCAACTACAATACTCAATCCACAACATATACATATACATAAATCAAAATACCCGATCTCTCTGTGTCTGAAAAAGCACCCCTAAATCTTCAAAGCTCACTACTACGCCCCCGCCTGCGATCCTACCGACCCCAGATTTCACAATTCCCGCAACATATCACACGCCACGTACCACATAATACTAATACGAATGATAATACTCAGCTGCCAAGACCATTAAAATTACAGATAGGCACCCGTGAATCCGTCGTTCTCTATGTCCAGTATCCGCTGTCTTTGCCGACCAAACGTAATGCGGTATTTGTATATAGTACTAAACCAGCTGTGCTAAACATCTCATTGAAATCTGGAAAATTACGACGGACGTGTGGCATTACTCAACCATAAAAAATAAAAAAAAATAAACCGTGTGTGCAATTTGATTCAATTTATCTATTTAAAGATTCCTCAACTATTCCTTTCTTTCAGGCTCGTGAATATACACGTCATGTGAGATTAATAACGCCATTTTACATCCATCCCAACCCAACCCATCGTCCATCGATCGATAAATCAACCTACTCATTTTGGATTCTTCCTCTCAATATCTACGCGACACCACCTTCCTGTCCTTCGATTCCACCCATACCACCCATCTGTACTTCCGATCCACCAGTCTCCTCGCCCTTCTCAATCTTTTCGGCTTTAACATCCACACCTCTATTAGCTACCTGCTCTACACCCGCAACCAAGGTATCGTAAGGTCCCTCTCTAATTTGTACATCTCCATCTCTCTGGTCGCCTTTCTTTACTTCTGTGGCAGCCGCACCCTCTAATCCACCATCAACATCAACCTTGATCTCTCCATTCTCAACCTTGAATCCTGGAGCTACCTCCGTCTTGCTTTCTCCTTCCTTCTTGAGCTCCGCTTCCCTCTGAGCTCCCACTGAATTATTAACCAAAGGCGTGGTATCGTTGAAAATTCTCAATAACATGGCACTTCTGTCCTCCTTTGCCAACATCAAATTAAGCGAATGCATACTTCTCCACAAAGGAAGAACCATTCTCTCGGTGAAAGCATCTTCGCCTTCACCTGGTTCAATTCTCAAAACACAACATCCCATTCCGATATCTCTTACTCGTTCTCCAATCTCTCCAAGTTCCTTCCACGAATAGCCTGATACTTTAGGGAACATCTCAATTAAGAGAGTTCGAAGAGTCTCTTTCTTAGACAAATTGACAACTCTTCCCTCTCCAACATAACCTTGAAGAATTGGCATACCTTCAGATTGAATACGCCATCTGCAAACACCTTCGCCTTGTACATCTTGTTTCATGAACATCTTGACACCAGCATGGACGAACTTTATTCCCTTTCCTTCATTCTCGCTCAAGATATCTCTAATCAACGCAGTTGTATAGTAAATGGTCTTGGCTGGTTCACCAGTTGCATTTCTAACCAAGAATCTGTCTCTTGGGAACTTCTCACTCAACTTGTAGAACGATTCAATGTCTTGAACTTGAGAGTGGTCACCAGGAATATATTTGAATGCCTCCTCAAATGCTTGATTTTGGCCGTACTTGTTGAGAAGTTTCTTTGGTGGAGCATCGGCTCGTAGATCGCCTGGACGAGTTGTGAGGTCTAGCTCTGCACCTGGTGGTGGTGGGTAATGTTCTGTACGACCCTCGGTGGGTGCATGGATTTCGGTATCTTCCGTTTTTAATTTCTTGTTCTCAATAGCGGCATCCATTTCGGTGTCTTCGATCTCTGAGGCAGGACGCTTAGAACCAATGATGTGTGTTGCATCAGATCCAGTTTGTTCCTGGTTTTGACGTGCTGCAGGTGTGAGTTCATCGAGAGTAGATGTGGTGGGATGAGTAAGTTCATCAGCTGCCTCAATTTTCGGTGCGACAGTCTCACCATCCTTTGGAGCAGGAGCAGACTCGATCTCATCAACAATTGCTGTGATGGGAGGTTTTGGTGCAATCTTTTTATTTTCCGATTCTGGCTTTGCCTTGAATTCTGCTTGTTTCTCCAAAATTGTGATGAAGAAACCACCAGTATCTTGCAAATGTGCGTAAACGCGCATGCATTGATCCAAAGGAACACTGGACATAGATTCATCAGTTGGTGGAAACATTCCCTCAACCAATCTACCAGTCCAGTCATCTTGTCCATTTTCCGCAATGAATTTTTGTAATTCAGCCCAGGATTTCCAAACACGACCTTTCTTATCCATGACGGTCCAAGTTTTCAAACCTGGTCTTCTCTTGAGTAAAGGTAATTGATCATCGCTAGATACCAATTTAACCTTCTCGGGTCCACCACATCTTTCAATGGCAGAAGCAACGACTGCCTCGTTCTCAATAGGATTCATACTACATGTAGAGTAGACAACACGTCCACCAACCTTGAGCATTTGAAGAGCTCTAACCAAAATGCGAACCTGTGTGACGTAAAGTCCAAGTGCATTACCTGGATTCCAATCCTTCCACAAATTGACATTCTTTCTGGTTGTACCATCTCCAGAGCAAGGTACATCGGCCAGAATTCGATCGAATTTGAGGTATCGGTTGGTCGCGGGGTTTTCTGGCGTAGGTGGAAGCTTGATTGATGGAAACATAGTAGCATCATGATTGGTGACGATAAGATTGGGGGATGAAAGTCGTTTAAGTTGATGAATCAACATGTGACTTCTTTTGTAGTCGGCATCATTGGCGATCAATAAACCTGTAGCTCTTCCATCATCACTTGGATCAAGCTCCAATTCCGCTTCTGCGCTTCCGTCTCCTTTCAAGACTGCTTGAACTCTGGTTTCCTCTCCATGATGTACCATTTCCAACAATTGAGCTGCCTTGCTTCCTGGCGCAGCACACATATCCAAAACTGTCATTCCAGGTTTCAAGTCCATAACCAAAGGTGGAATCATGCTGACAATCTCCTGTCTACTAATATTTCCGACGCTGGTTTCTGAAACCAAGAATTTCTGGAATTTGGCAAAAGGGGGAGATTTTCGGATGACAGTTTTCGACGTCTTCATCGACCATGCGAGCTCATCGGGATACCATGGAACTGGCATTGGAGGTTCAACTGGACTGCCATCGAACTGCTTGATTTCCGAAATTTCGGGAATGTACCGTTCTTTTAATTGCTTTTGAACCGCAATCGCATGACTATAAATTGTTAGAAAAGGGTAGCAGGCCAAAAATACTGGTTTAAAGAAGTTATAATCAAGGCAATCGAGTAACATACCCTTTTGACCCCGCAAATCGAAAACTATTTGGCAATTCTCTCTTCAACGCTCCCCAGAACTCTTCTTTCTCTGCCTCTTCCAAATTCAAAAGTTCGTTGTAATATCTCTCGAATTTTTCGTTGGATTTTGGAACTTTCTCAAAGCTGCATCGAGTGTCGACTTGATTATCTCTTGATCTTCCACCATTTCTACCACCTCGTCCTCCTCTGCCGCCACGACCTCCCTGTTAGACATTAGATATTTTGATTATGTCAATTGAAAAATGGGAGTTCAAAGCTTACCTTTCCACGTTGACCCATTTTCAATTAATTGGGTTGATTGAAAAATGGATTTATGGAAATTATTGAATTTGCGCAAATCAAGCTATGTCTTTCAGTCGCAAATGATGATAAAAATTAAATGCTGAAGGTCGACCGGAACAACTGATAATCCGAACATCCGAGATCACCCCTAGTGACGAACCAATTATATACTTGGATATTATTCACAGGAACTCTTTGGTCATCTAAGTAGTAAAGTTGATAATTCCTTGGTATTTAGTCAGAAGATAGATAGACAGATACTTGTCATGGTATTTGAGGCTGTCTTGCAATCGAACTCATATTCAAACAGGTTCTTCATCTTACATTCACATATTTTGGCTCCATCTAATCACAGAGCAATTCATACAGTCCATTCATCTCATCCTGAACCAGAGAGTCCAGAATCAGGACTATATCATAACAACAATTTTACACTATGGTAGAATCACCGAATATAGCAAAACTTACATGAACAAGATAACAAGAAATCCATTTAAAAAATACAGAGCAAACATGGATCTTCCTATCAAATCACGTTCTCAACACTTTTCAACGCTCTATCACAATCGATAAAGAGAACCAAAGAAGAAAGAAGAGGGAGGGGGAGTGGTACTGGTGAACTAGAAGATTAGTGTCCATACATAATCAACTATCTCTTTTCGACGCGGTTTCAAGAAGAATCATGACCTGGACAGAGGTGAGGACTGCACTTTGGATGTGACTGAAGCGGAAATAAGTGGTCAACAATTATTTACAAACTGGTGAATCATTAAGACTAGAAGACGAGAGTGAGAGCAGGGAAATCTCAATGAGGTTGAGGGTTTTAGGATGTTTGTATCTCACACCTCCAGAGAATCTATAACAGAGACAATATTGATAATAAGCCCTTAGTCCAGCTCGGGGATGACTAGAAGGGAAGTTTCTATAAGCTTGTCAAAGAGTGAGCCTAATTTCTTAAAACTGTAGTATAGATCTTATTGTAAAGCTCTGAAACTATCAGAAATATACAGAACAAGAAATTTAATATCAAATTTCGTGTCTAAAGGTGATGCCTCCAGGAAAGCCAAAATAGACAATCTCATCCTCAATCTCTCTTCCATCCTAGTACGCCTTCCCCAAATATGCAATTTTCCCAATAAACTCCCTAGTTATTAACACCAAATCATCTGTCCAGCTCCATTATACGCACAATCTGTAACTGGCATAACGGCCAGCAGTTTCCGACTTTCTGATAATCTTAACGACCTGCCCTCTTCTCAATCCTAGATACTTCGCGACTGGATCGGCAGCTTGAATACGTGGAAGTTGAGTATCCTTCAATCTATATCTTGACAACAGCTTGGCCCGCTCTTCTCTACTCAATAAAACATGCTTGGGAACCAACTCATGATGTGTAATATTGACGAGTAAATCTTGCTCGACGAAAGTCTCGATTCTGGTTTCGGATGCGACAGCGGGAATAATCTTTTGAGCGGGACCTGATGGTGCAACAGGTGCGATGAGAATTCCAGCCGAGAAGTTGTGTTGAGAAAGATGCTGGGCGAATGTTCGCATTTGTTTAATGCCAATGGAAACATCAGTTACCATGAGAAACTCAACCCAGATAGTACCAATTTCTGAGGTAGTTGGGTTTGGGTTCTCTGCGGTTGGCGCAACAGCGTATTTGGCAATCATAGCTTCACTTGGGGTCGCGGAGAAATTCATTTGGCGACGACTAAAGAGGTGAATCGTTAGTCATAAGATTAGAGAGGGCATTTCATGCCAGGCGGAGATAGAAAAGCCAGTATGTGTCGAGAAAATTTACTGAGATGAGAAAGAAAAGGGCGCATACTCAACACTTCCATCATTACTGGTGAACTTGCTCTTAAATGTATCAAAGCTCATGTTGACTTCCTCTTCAGCGAGAAGATAACCCCGATCCTGAACCATCTCGTGTACAGTTCTATAACATCTCCAAAGCTTTGCGGCCTCCCTATCAATTCCATCTCGTTGCTTTTGCGCGCGATCTTCGTCGTCAGCCATTTTGAAGATTTAGTTAATGGGTTGAAGAAGAAAGGAGGATTAAATTGCAAGGTCCCAAGACGATCGCGCAAAGAAGAAGAATCTCGTCCTATAAGAACTCCTGGAATGAGACAGAAGGGGATTGTGGGAAGTTGATTGTGGATTGACTTGTTGATGGAAGTTCAGATTCAGTCAAGGGCCCTTTGTAAATATTTTGACGCTAGTGGCTCAAAAAAAGTTCAAGCAGAGTTGAACTGCGAATGTTTGGGGAAGTCACATGATGCCTGAGGCTGATTGAGGCTGGTTTATACCGACTTACCGACTTGCCGAGTGGCTTGTTAGACTCTAGTTAGTAACTCTCGAGTGACTGTACTTGTCTAGATTGTCTGAACTAAACTTTGAACTTTGATCAGTCGAGATTGAGTCTTATTTGCCGATGGAATTGATTATGTGATTCCTTTGGGTGATTTTCTAGAGTATTGAAGTTGATATCCAGAAGGAGTCTTCTTCTTCTTCTTCTTCTTCTTCTTCTTCTTCTTCTGGTATCAGTTCACTCAATTCACCCATCTCCCCCCTTGACCAGACCCAGACCCAGTTGACTATTTGCTCAGTAGGTATACATCCTCGAGTTATTAGCCTTGCCTGGTAGACAAGCTTGAAGACATCATCCAGAAGATCAGACAATCAGACAATCAGACAATCAGACAATCAGACAATCAGACAATCAGACAATCAGACAATCAGACAACTGGACAATTAGACAGCTATTGCCTTCAAGGTCACCGTACTGTCCCCAATTGCTTCTATGCTTATCCGAAGGAGCTGTACAAAGTAGACTCTCCTCCGTAGATAATACTAATTCCTGACTAATCCTTCCCCCAATCTGATTTCACAGTTAATGCAATACACACATACAATCAATAATACAGCCAATACAGCCAATACAGCCAATACAGCCAATAGAACCCCGAGAGCCAATTAAAAGCTTACCTGTCATCCCACAACTTAAAAAAAGAATAATTTACTAATATAAATCTCTCCCTTAACCTTGTCGAACTAACTTATAAACTGTCTACCGGAATACCCTCTACCTTTTTCTTATATTCATACTTAGTTTCTATAAGTACAGATAAAATACTGTGTCCTTTTCCTCAAAGTGTCATATTCTTTTTTTCTTTTGGTGTCAAGTTAATTGAGCATTTACTTGTTCATTACATTCCCAGTAGCTTGTCATAATCCCACCAAAAAAAAAAAAATATGGCTGATACCAAATCCTCTCCTGCTGCGACCAAGGTCGATGAGGGAGCCAAGAAAGATGTTCAAACCAGACCGGTCAAGCCAGATGAGGCTGCATTCAAGGCAAAGTTAGCTCAAGCCGAGAAGGATCATAAGTTGAGTCAAGAAAAGGCTGTAAGTAAAAAATCTACATTGTTTCTTTGGGCGCATCGGCATATTGCATTGCATTGTTCACTATCAGATATCTAACATGAGTTCATGCAGGCTGCCGCAAAAGCAAAATTGGACGTTGCGCAACCAAATAAGAACAAGGACTCTCCAGCTGCTAAACGAAGAAACGATTTAATCAGTCAATTGAAGGAAATCAAGGAACAACAAGGTGCTGGAAAGGCTGGTCGTTTACAAGTTTTTGATCAAATCAAGAAGATTGATGAGCAAATCAAGGCCAAGGTTAACGAACAGAAGGTTGCCAAGGGAAAGGTTGGATTCAAGAATGTCGATGAATTGGACAGAGAAATCGACAGATTACAAAAGCAAGTTGATGCTGCTACCATGAAGATTGTTGATGAGCGCAAGACTCTTACCGAAATCTCCAACCTTCGCAAGCAACGTAAGGGATTTGCTGGATTCGATGATACTGAAAAGTCAATTGAAGCATTAAAGGCCAAGAGAAAGAATCTCCAGGACTCTCTCGACGATCCAGAAAGCAAGGCATTATCCGAGAAATACTCAAAGCTTCAAGGTGAATTGGATATCTTGAAAGCCGAGCAAGACGATGCTTTCAAAAACTTTGGTACCCTCAAGGCCGAGAAGGATAGACTCCAAGCTGAGCAACAAGAGAAATGGCTCGCTTTGAGACAGATCAAGGATGATCACTACCAAGCCGTTCGAGCTGCTAGTAACTACGATTACAACCAACGTCAAAAGGCTCGCGAGAGATCAAAGCTTGAGTGGGAGAAGAAACAAACTGAGGCAAAGAAGGAACGTGCTCAAAAGATGCTCGCAGAGGCCAGTGACCCTGCCTACCTTGACGAAATTAGAAACGCCGAATCAGTTCTCCGATATCTCGACCCAACTTACACCACAACCAAGGCACCTTTACAAGCTCCTTCTGGACTTGAAGCCGCCACTGGACGTACTGTTGATGATTCTGGACTCAAGGGAACTAGAGTCTTGAAGAAGGAAGACCGCGAGGAAGATTTCATGAAGGGAACCGGAGGCAAGAAGGGAAAGAAGGGTAACAAGAAAAATGCTGCAGCTACTTCTACTCCTGCCTCAACAAAATACAGTTGCCCACCAGCTGTTATGGAGGATCTCACTAAGATGGGAATTGACCCACCTTTCAGCGCTGCTGACGTTCCAGCTGTCACCGAGAAAGTCAAGGCCAAGTTGGCTCACTGGAAAGAGGACCAAGCTGCTCAAACTAAGCGCGTAAGTTTTCTTTCACTAACCACTTTACATTAAACTAACGACCGCACTAGAACATCGAGAAAGCTCAAAAGGAAGTTGAGAAACTTGAAGCCGAAGAATCAGGAGCTGCCACTCCAGCTTCAGAAACCCCAGCTACTAACGGACACGGTCATGGCGAAACTAAGGCTACTGCTGGTGCAGATGAGGGTGGATCTGTAGCAAACGAAGTCGAATTGATCAAGGAGGGTGAAAAGGATGCAGGTGCTGATGCAACTGCTGCCGCTAAGGAGGATGCTGAGGAAACTTCTTAGATTACCTACTTATCGTACTATATCACTGCACTTAAATGTGTGAGGGGTGGCAAGGGGTTAGGGTCTGGAGGGGGCAAGGAAACATACACAGGTCCGATCTAATGAACTTGATGGCCAAATGCATGGATGAATGAGTGGATGGATGGTTAAGGATAGACGGAAGTTGTTGATACGAAGCAAACCTAAAATTCGTTACATCAATATTTTAATCTTTTCCTCATTACCTTGCTTACATAATTCTTTGCTCTGATTTGTCGTTGTTTGTTTCTTATTCAATTTTTTAATGTCTAATTTATATCTATATGCACCCATATCTAAGTACCTGGTACATAATCAAACTCGAACTCTAACTCCAGTTGCTACAATCATATGAGATCTCATAGGATAGAATAAGATAGAATAGACTGGAATTATGTAAAGTAAGTACGTGTATAAGCAATATACTATATCGCGCTACACAGTACAATATTATCATTCTGCTCTCTCTTGACTTTTGCTCTCTTACTTTCTTGCTTTCTGGCTTTTTATGTAGAGGTCACCTGATGAACGGGGATCTAGACTGGGGTATACGTTGGATGCAGAGCTAAATATACAGAGAAGAAGATGTTGCTGGAAATTTAGTTGAGGGATGAGGAAGGGAGGGAAGGGGGGGATAGGAAGTAGGAAGTAAGGATCAGAGAAAAAGAGTAAGAGGACGAGAATGAGACAGATGGAGAGATTTGTATTTTGTCTTGTTTTCTTTTGTTTTGGTGTTGTATGGTTGGTTGGATGACTGCACAGGAGTGAAAATAAATCTTGGGGGTATGAGAGGATTGCGATATGGGGGTGTGAAGGAATTTGGGCTGGATGAGTATGGAATGGATGAATGGATGGATGAATGGATGGAACTATCTGTGGATGTAACTATAGAGGTGGATATGAATGTGGATATGAATATAGATGTGTGTATGATTAATACAAAAAGCTTGTTGTTGACGGCAGTTGATCTGATCTAGGGAGTCGGACTATGCGATATGTCTCCAGTTTTGTGTTTGTATTTCATGTGTGGTGTCATAGAGCAAGAGTCAAGTGCGTGAGAGGGGCTTGAGAAGAAAGCATAGACAAGAAAGTAGAGATGAAAGAGGGGTTGATATACAAAAGGATAGAGAATCTATCTGCGATAAAAAACTTGATATAGACCAATAGATAATTGGTCCACAAAGTATGGCGAGCGAGGTAGCATAGAATAGGAGTTGCAGATTTATGAGTGGAGGAATCATACTATGTAGGTGAGAAGTTGATGTGTTTCATCTACTCTGGGGTGGTAAGGTAAGATTTTCTACTTCATTTTTCATGGCTGAGAGTTGTTCATCGGTAGCTAGGTGGGTAAACAAGCAGCTCAACGAGCTGCTATTGACAAGATCCTCGAGACCTTGAACACTCTGAGACACAGCCAGAAGAAGAGATGAACTAATCGAGGTAAGTGATAAAGTACAATGTACATAATATTAATCATGCTTCCTGCTTCCTGCTTCCTGCTTCCTGCTTCCTGCAGCATAGAGCCCCACGGGCCCACGCCTAGCTGCCTACCTACCTGTCGAAAAGTACCCGTGAGAATACTAGGAACTCAATAATGATGATGTGTTTCCCAAGCTGTTTCATATTTATTAGCGCTGCCGATTGATAGACAAACCTGTGGAGGTGATCCGGAGAAGTGGATCTAGGATGGAAAGTACATTATTGATGAATGGAGAACGATGGTAGAAATGAATGGAACAGAAAGAATAGAGGTAAGAATGGTGTATCTAATCTATGCTATATTGATATTTGTCACCTATGAGGGTGGTATTGAAGAGTCGCCATCTGTGACGTGGTTATTCCGTGATGCGTTCGTGCGTGAGCTGGATTTACTCTCGCTGTGTAGAATTCGGGAGTGGTTCGACTATCAAAGTATTGGACTATGTATTCGCACGAGAATCTGACACTGCCAGCCAGTACAATATTACTTTTAACAATTTTCATCATTGATAATATGTACAAGTACGAATGAATGAACGAATACACAAACTAATCCAATCCCACAAGCTTCCTCCCGAATCCATAAAATATCAATTCATCAAGCCAATACGAAATGCATATGAAATGCAAACCACCAAAAAACAGACAAAGATCCACCCTATCCCACCAAGCTCCAAAAGCAGACGGATAACATAACCATGACTGACGCTAATATGCTGGATAGATAGATGAGATATAATGCCTTGCTTAGAAAGAGATAGATAATTTGCTGTAACTAGATAGAAATGAATGCACCAAAAAAGAAAAGCCAGACCCGTACCGATGTTTTCGTCGTAAGTTTCATAGAAGGTTCGTGGAGACGTATCGTGTCATGTTATGTTGTAGTCGTAATGATTGTGAGAAGTGTGAAATCGTGATGAGATGAGTTGAGATGAGTTGTATAATCTGATGGGTGATGAGATAAAACGATATAATTGTATTGAGGTGTAATGTAATATCCAACAGAGTATATTCCGAAATGGTGAGATGGTATGTACAAATGAGATAAATAGACTTGATAACCTGAGGATAATAAGACGTTGAGATAAACTTTCGACTAAAATCCAGGAATCCATGATGATCATCCGCTTGAAACCAGGAGATGATGCCAGAGTGGCTATGCTAGCTAGGCCTGACTTTTGGCCTCGATAACTTCAGCTGTGCCTGGCATCATTAATCCCTACCCATGGAATTGTGGTAGTCATACACGCACAGCTGAAGTCATCTGTTCTTTCTTCAATTTTGTTTTCTCTCCTCCTTTTGAAAGCTAATCATCATCAATCTCAATAAGGATTAACATATGCATATCCTGGCGTAGGAGCATATGCAGGAGCTGCCCTCGAGTTTCTATGTGGATTATGTGCAGGCGCCATGTGTGGACCTCCTGGTGGCGGCGGTGCAGTCATCGGTCTATTTCTTCCTTCAGCCCTCATACTATCTCTTCTCTGTCTCTCGACATGTCTTTCTCTGTCATTAGCTGGCGTGCCAATCCTCCTCTGTTCTCTCCTCCTATCTCTTTCCCTTTCTTCTCCTCCATCTGATACAGCAGGTGTTGATCCTCTTGGTGGACCAGGTTCACTTAATCTGACTTTCCTTCCACCACCACCACCTAATGCTGATAAAGGTGGGTCACGAACACCAGGTTCTTCATCGCTGGGTAAAGTTAATTCAACTAAACTGAAGAAATACTCGAGGACTTCCGGGTAGCGTTGTACGCTTGCGCGCCAATCTTCATCGATGCCGCGTTTGAGCTCTGAATCGGCTGCTGCGATTTCAGATGGGTGTGGACGTGCGTTGTAGTAGTATGCTGCTCGTTCAGTTATGCGGTGAATTTGGGCGGCATGTTCGTCTTTACGGCGAGTGGTGAGAACACTGAAGTAGGAGAGGATGTAATCTTGTGCGTGGCCACGGACCCATGTTCTATTTGGAGGATGAGTTAATGGGTGAACCAGAGGTGAATCCTTGATCCATATGGATGTTGTGGGAAGACGATGATGTAGGGCATGAAAAGGAGGGGTATGAGATGATGGACGAGGGGTGAAGGAGACAAGAGACGGTACCTTATATCGTTATAAACACTAGTCATCATTCTCTGTTCAGCCTGCCTCACAGCGACGGTAAGGCCATTGGCTTCGCACTCGCATTTTGCGATAGCTGGCTGAGAACATATGGCGCAATCGGGATCCATGATCTTGAGGTTCTTGTTGTTTCTGGCGTTCTTGATTAACATTATGAAGGGGTATCATCTGGTTTGGGTGAGGGGCAATAGACAAATAAAGGGATCAATGTTCAAGTAAAGATAATTGGAAGGAAACAGATGAGCGAGAGGGGATTGAGGCTCAAAGAGAAGGAGGTATATGTGTATGGATGAAGAAAGAAAGAAGAGTAAATGTTTGGTATCAGAGAAATGGGAGGCAATTGAAAGGATGGACGGGGGAAGATGATCCCATGGTATATGATGGGTTAAGAATTTGGGGACGAACGGTGTTGTATCCTACTGTATGTATGTGTGTATGTATGTAGGTATTGTAATAGGTATAGGTCGCTTGACTGACAAGACGGAAGTCGAGATCTTGGGGGAATGGGGATACCTATCCAAATATCGTATCCTCTGGCTCGCTGGCTTGCTTTGCAGTGCAGTTCGTGTGGGGTAAAGTAGGGAAAATGATATTCGAATCAGTTGAAGTGATCTCAAAGTTAAACTAACCTTTGTAAGTGTATTCCCCTCTAAAGCTCCCCTCTTCAATTTGATGCAGCGAGTCCGGATCGTAGTGTACGATCTGAAACGATACTATATTATGCTATGCTTGCTTGCTGGCTCCGGAACTGCAGATTTCCACGGTAGAAAGATCACGCTACGCAAAATTCTGCACCATTCAAAATGAAAAGATTAGAATAATAAAAATATGAGGTGTTAGGGAAACCAAAACAAAAAAGAGGCCCCACGCTTAACAGTTCTGCTATCGTGAAATCGTAAGATCAGGTAGTAGATGTGTACGACGGGGGAAAGGGTAAGGTATGTGGTATGTGGTATGTATGTACTGAGTGACGGACGGGAGATAGGAAAGGTGGTTATGATTAGATGTGATGGGATAGGAAGAGACGGGTAGTTGGCATGAAAGAACGGGAGTTCTTTTTAGAATTTAGAATTCAGACGACAAGAGACTTTACCGAGATTTGACAACAAAAGATGCTAAACGGGAAGGGCGAGTGTGGAAGAGGAAACGGAGGAGCAGGAGGAGAATTAGAAAGGGAAAAAAAAGGTGAGATGTCGTTATTAGAGTGATGTGCAAGCTTGTCTGCAAGTTCGGCGTGTCGGTTGATGGTTGTGGTCGTGCGTGTGGTTTCTATTCTTTTGGGTGGGGAAAATTTTGGGTGAGAATCGTGAGGTGCATGAAGACCATGAAGAAGGATATGAAAAAGAGAACTAATTTGCTATCTAGCTACCTGATTCCTTCGTATGGAACCGTATGTATACCTGATACTGATTTAGGTCTATGACATACCGAGCATAATAAACATAATACCACTTATTCCACATATCACCACTTACACAAAAAAACACCGTTTGTCCTTTCAACTACCTGATCACCTACCATCTACCTGGAAAAAGATTAACTTGTACCACTTCACACAATCGACGCCCCCAGAAACTACCAACGCAGAGTGGCATATGTGGATCATACGCGAGAGGCGACTCAGGCGAGAGGATACCTTCAACCCTTCAAAACCCAAGATAAAGGAAGGCATTGATTTGATGATTTGAGTACATTTGGTTGATTACATGCCAACCCCATACCAACTCCGGGAAAACAATGTAAGGTAAATCATCCTGATTAGTAGTAGATTGGATCATATATAGTAAGTGCCCTTCAAACAAGCATATTCGTAGGTCAGTAAAGGTTCCAAGTGTTAACATTTCAGCGGAGTGTGCAAGTTGTCGTGGCTCGAATGCTTTGATGTGACTTGCATCTCGTGGTTAGAGAGCCAGAGGCGAAATGCATGGGTTGTTGGTCATGAATCATGACGAGATATCCGCTTGCCAATGTCATCAAATACTTTGTATATAGATAGTATGTAGATAGTAGATAATAGATAATGCCTCGAAAATGAGTACAGTCAACGAAGAGCCTTAATGTAGCTCAATAAGGTAAGCATCAAAGTAAATACTGATACTGTTTCTTGTTGCTTTGGGACTTCGGAGGTTCTGGACCAGAAAGATTATGAGGCTATCTTGAATTCGTAGCATAGCCAATAGAAGATGATAATAAGATTTGGCTGCATATATGCAACCCAAGTCTTTTTCATTCCTTCCCTCACAACTAGGGCTTTTGGGCGCAGATCAAAAATTGGGTGGTTGGTAAAAAGATGGAGGGCTTCTGGATGTCACATCTCTACACTCGTGCTCTACAGAGTACTCACCGCTTGTTCGCAGAACCGCAGAATTGCGTCGAGAGAGGGGAAATCGAAGGTGGGGGATAAGAGAAAAGCTGAAGCTTAAATCCTTAGATTGTACAATCGTGTGCTTGTACCGGTATGTTAGAGGTATATTGTGTTTCCGAGGTACTGTACGTCAAGAATGGTTAATATGAAGATATATATCATCAGACGATGTCAAACGAAATCATATTGATAGTTCGAATACTACCGAGATCGAATTAAAGGGGCTCAAAAATTGAAGTACCGGTATGTATTTTCTGAAGATTCACTCATTTCACGCTTCCTCAATAGATAGGTATCGGAAGGTCTGAAATATTTACCGGTAAGTTGGTGTTACGGTGACCGAAATTTTCATTATTTGCATGACAATATCAAAAAAGATCTCCAGCTTGCACAGCTGCAAACATATCTCTGCGACCCAGTGATTGACATCGTTCATTATGCCTCCACGTTGTTCAACTGTGCAAGCCACGTTGACGCCATTTCTATACCCATTCCTATTTTCGAAGACATCTAGGTTAATCCACCGAAATCCTCGAATATACATCAACGCAGTCCGGAGACAAAGTACCTTATCTGAAGAACTTGCCGCCGAATCTCCGGCCGAAGAATTTGACCGATTGAATCCTCCTCCCTCTGATTATTCTCGAACAATATTCGCGGATAAAGCAAAGATAGATGTCTTTGCAGGGGCTGGTGGACATGGATGTATTTCTTTTCTGCGAGAGAAGTACATAGCTGCGGGACCTGCGAACGGAGGTGATGGGGGTACAGGTGGAAACATTTATATACAAGCGGTGCGGGGAGAAACAAGTCTACATAAACTTGCAAGAAGGAGGAATTTGAAAGCTGGCAGGGGAAAAAATGGTCAAGGAAAAACGAAAGGTGGAGAGAGGGGCACTGATATTATCATTGAAGTTCCTGTAGGTACTATTGTGCGCGAGTTAGATCGGCATGATCCTGCAGCCATTGAGGAGGATAGGATAAAGATGGAGGCAGGCAAATTGGATGGGCATGATTTAGATGGACCTTATAAATGGGATCGAGAAAGATGGTTACTATACCCAGCTATTACACCTGAAGAGATCGCTACTGCCGAGTTCCCTTCATTACCCAAGGCAAGGAAGTCAAATTTAGCTGCCGCACAAGTGAAGGGTCCTATTTCCTTAGATCTTTCCATGCCTATGGAACGACCCTTGCTCTTGGCCGCAGGTGCTGTAGGAGGTTTGGGAAATCCACATTTTGTCACAAAACAAGTACCAAGACCAAAATTCGCGACCAAAGGTGAATCTGGACTACGAATTACATTGGAGCTCGAACTTAAACTTCTCGCCGATGTTGGACTCGTGGGGCTCCCTAATGCTGGAAAGAGCACTTTACTACGAGCTATGAGCAACAGCCGAACAAGAGTCGGAGACTGGGAGTTCACCACATTGGAGCCGAATATTGGTACTGTAATTATTGATGACAATAAGGGAAGACCTTTGGCTCAATCACATTACGAAACTGGAGAACCAAGAACAAATTTTACCATTGCAGATATTCCTGGTTTGGTCGAAGATGCCCATTTGGATCGAGGTCTTGGTATAAGTTTCCTTCGACATGTTGAACGAGCTCGAGTTCTCGCGTTCGTTGTGGATCTTGGGAGAGGCAATGCTGTCGAAGCTTTGAAAGGCCTATGGAGAGAACTGGCTGAATATGAACGGATGAAGATCGAAGAGGAGAAAGAGAAGGCCAATCCAGTTGTGGAATGGACTCCCTTCACCTCTGTCGAAGATGCAGTGGCAAATCGGTCCGAAACAATCGTGGTTAACAGTGGACCTACCTTTGAGAACCCCCTCGCACCTAATCTCCCGTCAATTTCCAACAAACCTTGGTTTGTCGTTGCTAGCAAAGCAGATTTGCCTGGTACTCAGGACAACTTTCAACAGTTGAAATCGTACTTGAGGGAAGTCGCAGCGGGAAATGAAGAACATCCTTCAAGACAGCAGAATCCATGGAAAGGAAAAGGAGAGGCCATCCCAATCAGTGCAATTAACGGACATGGCGTTGAGAAGATTACCGAATGGACTGTCGGTCTTCTTGATGGATGAAGTATTTACGGATAGAGGCATGTATAATATCATGATGCGCATTAATGATTAGTTCATGTACAAAATTCTATTGATTCCCATTATCTATTCTCACATTAATATCAACTTGATCATATACATCTGTTTCTGTCCGCATGCATCTTTGACGTTTGACATAGTGGGATATATCTAACGGCTACTTTCACTTGATATCCATCACAAGTGGCTTATGGTCTGATCCCAAGCGGGGTTTAAGTTCCAGTTATGCTTCCATCTGTACTTTTTTCACTCACATCGGGAAATTTTCACGGTTGGGATGAGACATTGGAGCGGTAGTGATGCTGTGGCCCGTTCCCGTGACACCATCTTCTTCAACTACAACGAACCTTTCGATTCCCAATATAAGATGAATTGATTTGTACAAGTGTTGGCGGGAGGAAGGAACATTCTTCCTAAATTCCTGTCTCAGATCTCAAAGTCTAAATCTCCCGTCGGTGGCGTTCTTACCCCTCGAGTTCTATTTTAGAATCGATCATTCGAAGCTATCCATGCACGAAACGCTGGATAGAACTTTGTTATTCCAACAAAATTCTCCGCAAGACTAGACGATCTGTAACCATTATGAGTACCAAATCAATCGAATATAGTAAGGACTACTCTTATGGTGAAACAGTGAATACGTGGTTGAAGTATCTCAAAGGTGAGTTGTGATGACATTCACCATTGATAGCTACCTTATTGAGAACGGATGAGCACATAATGGGCTTAAAGTGCTGCCTGGACAAAGATGTGTCAAAAGTAAAGTTCCTTTTGTTTACTCCGATATCGTCATCGTCCTTGTTGATTAGACATAAAAGTCCCTTTCGGTCCTATCTTCGGATAATATTTTCCTCCCACAAACAACACAACTCTCGACCTACCTCATCAATTTAAGACTCTTTTTTCTGCATTCAAATAAACCTTTATATAATCTTGTCCTTTCAGAAAATCAACAAGCCACTTCCAAATCAGTACAATCCCTTCTGTTCTTCTCTTGCAAGTTTAGCGTGTACTGTCATCTTTCAAGATGTCTGCAACTATCGCAGTCCTTCCTGAATCTTCCTCCCCGTTGAATTCTCAAGCTCTTGCACAAAAGTACATTGTCGAGCGAGAGAAGCGTATTCGTGAGGACGGACTCACTCAGTACAAGGAACCTACTGGCAACTTTGCTCGATTCCAAGATGATGCTCTCATTGATGAGATTTCCCCACGTGAGCCAATCACCGATTCTGCTGAGGTACTTATTATTGGTGGTGGTTATGGTGGTTTGCTGGCTGCTGCTCGCCTCTCTCAGAAAGGCGTAACCAATTTCCGCATTCTTGAAAAGGGTGGCGGTTATGGTGGAACTTGGTATTGGAACCAGTATCCAGGTTTGTTTTATCCCCATGAACTGAAACCTCAATTACCACACCTCCATAAATTGTTGATATTTACTGATTCTCAATTTGCAGGTGCTCAATGTGACATTGAATCCTACATTTACCTTCCCTTGCTCGAAGAGCTTGGCTACGTCCCAACTGAGAAATATGCTCGTACAACCGAAATTCACAAGCACATTGAGATGCTCGTCACACGTTACAATCTTAAGGAAAAGACAATCTTTCAAACCGAAGCGAAATCAATGACTTGGGATGAGGAAATTCTTTCTTGGAAGACCGAGACAAACCGTGGTGATCATTTCAACTCCAAGTTCGCTATCACTGCTACAGGTATCCTCCACAAGATCAAGCTTCCAGGTCTTGAAGGCATGGAGCTTTTTACTGGAAATTCTTTTCATACATCTAGATGGGATTATGGCGTTACGGGCGGTGACGTCAATGGTAACCTCAGCAAGTTGGCTGATAAGCGTGTTGGTGTCATTGGCACTGGTGCAACCGCAGTCCAAATGCTTCCTCATCTCGCTAAAGCCTCAAAGCACGTCTACGTCTTTCAGAGAACACCATCCACAATCAATGTTCGAAACAACAAGCCTACTCCACCACACTTCTGTCAAAATCTCAAGCCTGGATGGCAACAAGATCGGATGGAGAACTTCAATGATCGGATTTCCAATTGTCGTCAAGAGGAAGATCTTGTTAACGATGGTTGGACTCTCAACCCTGCTACGTCTATCTTGGGCAAGGCAGATGCTTGTACTGATCAAGTGAAATTGGGTCAGATGATGATGATGGCAGACTTTCAACTCATGGAGCGTATTCGAGCTCGTGTCGATGAACTCGTTGAGGATAAGGAGACTGCCGAGAAGCTTAAGCCATGGTATTCATCCATGTGCAAGCGTCCCTGCTTCCACGATGAATACCTCTCTCTCTTCAACCGCAAGAATGTTCAACTCGTCGATACAAATGGAAAGGGTGTTGATCGTATCTCCCCAGCTGGCGTTATCGTAGACGGTGTCGAATATCCTGTTGATGTTCTCATCTATTCTACCGGGTTCGAAGTTACGACCGCTTATCAACGCCGCTCGGGTATCACTGTTACCGGACGCAATGGCGTCATCCTCGATGACAAGTGGAAGAAGGGTCCCTCTACCTTTCATGGATTCCAAACCCACGGTTTCCCAAACTATTTCTTCTTCGGCACAACCCAATCTGGTGTTTCTGCAAACTTCATGTATACACTCACTAATCAGTCGATGCATACCGCCTATATCATCTCCGAATGCAAGAAGAAGAATATCAAGGCTGTTGAAGCTAGTAAGGAAGCTGAGGGTCAATGGGTCAACAATATCTTGCAGGGAAGTGCACCTATGTTGCAATATTTCACTCAGTGCACACCAGGTTATTTCAATGGTGAAGGAATGGTTGGCAAGCATCCAGAGGTTAGTGGACAAACTGCTATTTATGGACAGGGTGCTAGTGCGTGGGGAAAGTTGTTGGAGGATTGGCGTGCTGATGGTAAGATGGAGGGACTTGATAAGATATATTGAGGGATGAGTTTCTTTCTCTGATCTTTTAGTTGAAAAGTTTCTCCTCTTATGAAAAATGCCTCTTGTCATAGCTGTTAGCAATAGGGATGAAAAGTTTCTCTAGATCGTGGAGCTGGTAATAGTATGGTTTTACTTTGAACTGTGCCTAGTTTATTTCAACAACTTCATTTTCGTCATTGTGGATCAGATGGTTTAGTTATTTGGTCTGTCATTCATGGTGTGGTCTATGATGTAATGGATGGCTTCTGATAATACAAAACATAAATTCTCATACAACTTCACTGCCATTCGAGCTGAGTCGATACTTGTATCCAATGTATCTCGTCTTAAACAACTTCTCTTTAGTATTACGAGTGACAATTTATAATCACATCATTCTATTGTTTTCATCTCATCCCACAATCGTATACAGCACCAACACCTCCTAACCATAGTTCATTTCAGACAAGACACCATTTACCATTCATGCTCAAGTATACTTGAATCACATCTTCAAATTCCCTTTGAAAGCTCAATATCGCGACCCCAAAAGAATGTGCCCCTCTAACATCTTACCATCATGCCATTATGCCAAGTGCTAAGCATCTACATCCCATTTTGGCCATTCTTCCCCTCAGAGTATTTACCCTACCCTGCAAGAAAGCATATGGCAGACTAGATACCCCCGAAAATAAATCAGATACTTACAAGATCCAGAATAAAGATTATCCCAAGATTTCCCCATCTTTCAGACTCAGATTGCAGATCTCGATGAATATCCTTATATCGAATCGTGCTAACTCCATACACACCATTGACGATTGAAAAAAGCTCAAAGCTACATATTAGGAAAGGTGTCTGTATTTGTAACCAATCTCAAGTAATTGATTTATAATCAACTCTTGCTACATTACATCATTGTGCTTCGAGGTAGGTACACTTAAGATATGCTAGATATTTAGTACGATTATATAGTGTCTTTCGGATATCCACCAATGGTTCGGGTTTTTATCCGAGTGTATCCGTTCGATGCTCAACCCCGTATATAATCGTATGAGTTCCTTCTGTACAATAATTCAAATTTGTTTACCACTATCTTCTCGCTATCTCTATAATATCTGTCCATTGATCCATTCATCCGTCCCATAATCACAATGTTTTCCCCTTCTTCCAACTCTAAACCACGGCCGCGATCTTTCCTCGCCCTTCTAAAACGCAATCCCGCAATGTCAAAAGAAGAATTCTCAAAGCACTGGGTGACAGAACACGCACAAGTTGTTTTGCCTTATTTTCTGGATGCGGGCGTGGAGAGCTATGTACAGGTATGTGAAGTTTTTCTACTGTTGTCTCGCCATCACCTCTGTAACTGCTGCATCCCCAGAACTTACATCTAGCATCCCCATCCTCCTGTGAAAGTGTAATTTTATGAAATGCAAGAAGTAGATCTGCAAACCTCTTAATTAAGAGCTAGAGCTCAAAAAAAGACTTCCAATTTTCCTTTTCCTATGTATTCTAATCGAAATCCTTCTACCTACAGATTCACGGTCCTCTATCAATGTCATCACCCGCGTCTCCAGATTCCAATCCCAACAATCCAATCGCTGTCCTACAAAAAGAAGTCGAAGCTGGAGAATGGGATGGATGTTTCGAGTTGACCGGTCCACCTGGTATGTATTTCTTCATTTCCTACTTCTCACTTGCAACATTCAATATAGTATACATACCAAGACAAAGAAGAAATTAACCATTTCAAAACCTAGACACATCCAAGGCTACGCCAGAACCAGCATGGAAAGCAGCATATTATCACGATATAATCGTACCCGACGAACTAAAACTTTTGGTTTCCGAAGCTTCGGAGCATGTCAAGATTGTAGAAAAAACTGGTTTGTTTTCTCTTTTCTTGCATGTTTGATTCTTTCTTCCTTTCCATTTGTCTACTTGTTTGTTTATCTTATTGGACTTCCAATTATGTGATGATGTTATGGATTTTTTTTCAAATTCGTGATTGTTATTGACATCTTTCTAATATTTAGGCATCGTAACGGGTGAAAGAAAAGCAATAATTGAAAATGGGAAGAGCGAGATAAAAATTGATAAGGATGTAATGCGTGTATGGGAAGAGTACCAGAGAAAGGGGGAAAAGGGAGAGTTTTAAAATTCGGATGAGTATTCTAGAAGGTCGGAATTAAAAGCGAAATAGATGGAATCGTATGAGAAGGCAAGAATTGTATTGAGGAATATTAAAAGGGGGAAGCGAGAGAGGAAGACGAAGAAGCTGGTTTGCAATGAAATCTAGAGGAACTGAAGTACCCAGACATGGTTAGTGACTCAACAATGGATTGAAGAATGGCGCAGCGGCGTTTTGGTTTCGATGATGAAAATGGTGAGAGAAAAATGGTAAGATAAAGAGGAGAAGGAGAGTGTACCAAGAAAGGGGGATGGAAGTGGACAGTGATAGTTCGAGGGGCAATTATTCAAAGTCGAAATCACTACGACGCTCGACCGGGCCCACGTTTTCTTCTTCTTGTATACATTTACGGGGAATTGTAGTGACAGAAGAATTTCGGACATTCAAAGGATTGGTACAGCGAAGATACTCACTCGCATAATAACATTCGTACAGTTCTGGTATGGTCGTCTGGTACAAAGGCATATTGCTCGATATATGTTCAAAGAGGGGCACTTGCCTTAACCTCTATCCTTCATATACTCATAGCCTTACACATTTCCGGGTAGATTCAAAGCTATATCCTACACAGTACTATATCTAGCAAGATTAATATTAATCTATTTCTCTATCGATTGCTCCAAATTGCGCCTCAAAACATCAATAATCCAATCCTTCCCAAACACTCCCTCGGATATCTTATATGAAAATGTCAATGGAAAACAATGCATCTGCTTATCCCATTCCAACCATTCCCCTCTTACTCCTTCTATTTCTAATTTCTTTCTAAACTCTACTGAGTCGGGAGCCAAACAATCATATAAACCTACCACTCCATCTACTTGTACATCTGCCTTTTTAAACACGCTTAAATCGGCCAGAAGAGGCGAAACTGTCGGATCTTCGGCTGGTATATCCTGACGCCATCTTTCTGCTACCTCGGTAATGACAGTTCGCGAAAGGATGGGATCGTGAGAATCTATTGCGTCGATTCTGGGATTTGCGTTTCGCATGTCGGTGGGTGGTGACATGACCATGATGTTTCTTAATGGACAGACATTCCCAGTTCGTTTTAACCCACCATCCTGTAACCAACTATTCGCTCCATAAAGTCCCAAAACTAACGCAATATTACCTCCAGCCGAATCGCCCATCAATGTAATTCTATATCCCTCTCTCTTCGCCTGTTCCGCCACAGCATCATAGAATTTTCTCAAAAGCGGCAATGATTGAGCAGCTGGGGAGCTGGGTGCCAAAGGATAGCTAACAATGTTGATTTCGTATTCGGGAAGCTTCTTGGATAGCTCAGCGCAGAGCGTCCAATGTTCTTTCAAAGCGCCACTTCTGAATCCTCCACCTGCGAAATAATATAATTTATCGAGAACCACGGGGGATTTTTGCTCGGTAGATGGAGAGGGTGGCGGGGTAGAGAGAGATGAGAAGGTATAGATATATGTATCTGCGATATGATGTTCGGTGATTCGACAGTGTTTTCTGACGGAATGATGAGGGATTAATTGAGGAGATCCGGATGGGAAGGGAGGATGTGTTTTGAGGATTGTTTCGGAGAAAGTCTTGATTGCTTTCTGTGCCACAACACTCAAAGTCGATCGATCATGTCGTTGAGTAAGTTTGATCGAACTTGTAGGAGCTGAATGAGAGGGTTCGAGATTTGTCATGATTGGGATAGTATTTATCCGTATTTGCGGATATTGCTAATTGCTAAAGATATCATAAAATATCGTGTTCTATGTGCATATTCGTAGAGTCGTAGATGGTATGTGTTCTTGTAGACAACATTCGATAAGAAGTTATTGATGTTGGCTTTAGCAAACAGATAGAGATGTGAATATAGATATAAATATAAATATAAATATAGAAAAAGGAAAGAAGAGAAAAGAAAGGGTCCTGATAAAAAGGGTCTTGTCAAAGCTGTCAAGCCCCTCATCTCACCCCATACCATACCATACCGTAGACAATCTTAGCATCCACAAAATTCTCATGAGATCATCGATTCCTTCGCCATTCTTGGAATCCTTCGAGTTCCTTGGATTTGTTAGCTCTTATCTTATCCAGAGCCCCTCATTGAACATTTTTTCAGATCAACACCATTTCAAGGGATCAGCATCAGCATCAGCATCAGCATCAGCATCAGCATCAAGATCAAAATCATTTCTTATATTGAAGTCAAGATGTCAACCAATCAAATGAAGAGATGTTTTACTTATATCTGAGATACAAGATGTGGAGAGATGTTGTCGTTGGGGAAGTGAAATGTGGTGAAAATGTCGTAAAAATCTGGGGTTGACCGTTGAACTTCAGACCCTTGATATCCATCGTCATAACTATCTAGGGTGGTATAACGGTGGAGATTCCTAATACACCCACAGACGTACAGGTTCACCGACTCATGAAACGAGCTCTTGTGTTTATTTACTGACATTCATTTGATCCATTTAGGTGCAATCATCATCACAACATTATTCATTCATAATTATACCGGTAGGTCGGTCAATTTGGACTGAAGTGAATGCAAGTAGCCGATTGTATAATACAACAGTTGGTCAGATCTACGAATATCATCTCCGAGTGGAGATAACCCTGGTAGATACTGTAACAGCAACGCTGTTACGAAAATTAATAATGTATAAAAAGTTTTACAAGATCTCCTAACATGAAAAAATGAGGTAGAAATTCTCACAATCAAAATTTATCATCAACGTCTATTGCGAGGCGAGAATGATGTTTTCCCCTTTACTATGTTTGTTGTTAAGCTATGCCTTTGACTACGTTATCGCGTCTTCGCCTGATTTGAGTGAACAACAGCCAGTTATGTATGGAGATCCTCTCGAGGACAATAGCTGCCATCAAACGGTAACAAATTGAATCCTTACATCTTCCAGATCTATAACATCCCCCTTAACTAACACGAAACTCGATAGTGTATAGCTCTCCAACAGACCCTTCAGGAAACCTACTATGGATCCATTCCCTCAGACTTCACATCCACCTACTACTCCTTCTAGCAAGTATCAATCGCTCCGGCCTGTATAATACGGCCTCATTCTTCTTCTGAAGTATCTTCCGCTATGAGAACCATCCGCGAGTCTGACTGTCAATTTGCTATTAAAAGTGGAGGACATAACATGAATCAAGGATTTTCGAATGTGGAGGGCGGTATTACTATTGATTTGATGAGGATGAAGGATATTGAAATTTCGGAGGATGAGGAGGTTGTGAAGGTAGGAGCGGGATGCCGATGGGGGGAAGTTTATGAGGTTGTAGAACCGAGGGGATTGATGGTCGTTGGGGGAAGGGATTCGACGGTGGAAGTAGGAGGATTCCTTTTGGGTGGTAAGTGAAGTGAAGATGGAGTAGATTTGATAGTGGAGATGAAATACTAAGCTTTTTAAAAGGTGGAATATCGTTTCTATCTCAAAGATTTGGATGGGGTTCTGACAATGTTCGAAATTTCGAGGTTTGCGTAATTCACTACATGATGATAAATGCGAGACTAACATCTTCTTAGATTGTACTTTCCAACGGAACGATAGCAAATGCAAATGCTCATGATAATCCAGATTTGTACTGGGCGTTACGGGGAGGAGGAAATAACTTTGGTATCGTCACGAGATTTGATCTACAAACTTATCCGCAGGGTCCTGCATGGGGAGGCCAAAATTGTGAGTACAAACGTACTTTTTGATATTAATCTATGTCTTTTGATACTACTTTATGTCTTTTGATATCAATTTTCTTTTTCTCTTTCCATTTTTCTCTTTACTACAATGTTATTCCTCGATACTTCTATATCTTCCCAAAATCTCATAGTTCTACTAACACTAAACAGATTACCTCTTCTCCGACATGTCAACTCAACGCAATACTCTCTCTATTTCTCCCCGCCCATTCCTCCCTCTCTCCTTACATTCTCTAACCATCCCCCTCACCAAAATTTTCCTCAAAACTGCCTGTCTCCTCTCCTACTGCACATCCACCACCACGTTCCTAAACGCCATCCAAGACCTTATCACAAACCAAACCTCCAACACCTCAAGTCAGTTCTACGGTTCCATGGGTTACCTCGCCCAATACGATTTGTTCGCTGGTCTTACTTGTCTAACGAATTCAAATGGTGTGGCTAATCCTTTGGCCTTCGAAGGGGTAAGGAAATTGGGGGCTTACAGCACGAATCGAAATGCTAGTATGGGAGAATTGGCAAAGGAGTTGGCGAGTATAGATTATTGGGGCGACCGGTGAGTTGATTTTCTTTTGTGATATCTCTCAAGATACGAAAATAGGCAATCATACCTCGAAGCCCATGTTCATTGTAACTTACTATGAGCTCTAGAACTATCTGGGCAACCATGACTCTCTACCCTCATCCAGAGCTCTCACATAAAATCCTCAATCTCTTCCTCGAGAAAATAGAAACTATAAAACATGTCCCTGGCTTTCTCCCGAGTTTTGTGTTACAACCGCTAGTTCCTTCCGTTCATTCGGATGGAACTCAGAGTCTAAATGGATTATCTGGAAATGATGGGACGCTTATTGGTTCGTTTCTTCCTTTTCTCCTCCCTCACAATAAACAATAATCGGCATCTTGCCCACTTCATCCCTCCCCCAACCAACTAACCTCCCCACACAGTCTTCAACATAAATATATGGTGATCTTCTCAGGCCTCTGACTCCTACACGCCTCTAATACAGCACTCCACCCACAATCTCATCTCCAAACTCACTCTGTTCGCTAAAGAATTGGGTATCCTGCATAAATACATTTATCCCAACTACGCAGATGCGAGCAAAGACGTATTCGCAGGGTATGGAGAGGAGAATCTGTCGCGGTTAAGAGAAGTACAGGAGACTTATGATCCGGACGGAACTTGGCGGAGATTGCAAAGTGGTGGATTCAAGATTTGAAAGTTGAGGTTTGAGATTTCAGGGGATTAGAGGAGCATAGATAAGTGGCTACAGGAAAGGTATTTAAAATTATAATCAGTACAAAGTTTCAAAACTTTCATACTCCTCTTTACATGACGCTCTGCTTGCCCTCCGGGAGCCATTGTCATAGAGGCTGACTAGCATTGAGTGAGTAGAAGACCTCCGAGCGAAGCGAGCCATGGGGGCTTGGGGGCTCGCCCCCATGAGAAGAACATTCAGCGAAAGCAATTATACTATTCCAGGTTCACAGAAATATGCACAAGTAAAACAGAATAGGTATCCGCAAACCCCTCCATTACACCTACACTACCACTTATAATCCGTACCACTTTCATGTTCCATCATATCAAAAGCAGGCTTTGCACTAAAATAACCTGCTTTCTCAGTCCCAACCGTCTTATAAGTATACGCCGCGTCTTCCTCCTGGATTTTAACCGTTTCCCCTCCCCTTCCCCCTGCTGCCGCATCAGCTAGCAATTGCGCATGACAGCACTTTTCTAAACTCATGAACCAGAAGACTGCGCTTTCGATTGATTCTCCACAAGTGAGCAGACCGTGGTTTTGAAGTAATGCAGCTTTCTTATTGCCAAGAGCGGAGGCGATAGCGTGTCCTTCTTCGGATGCGAGGACGATTCCGCGGAACGATGAGTAGAGTGCGAGATCGTTGTGGAAAGCACAGGCATCTTGGGTGATGGTATCGAGGGGCCGGCCGAGCGAACAGAAGGCGCGGCCGTAGATAGAGTGAGAATGGGCTACCGCGTTGATCTCAGGGCGCGCCATGTGCACGGCGTGGTGAATCATATAGGCTTGGGGAGGAGATGTTAGTGTGGAATTTTGAGAGGGAGGGAGAGAGATAGCTACCGGCTGTATTTAATAATCGACATGGACCGCCGTCAACTACTTCTCCGTCTTTGTTGACGAGGATCAAATCGGATGCTCGGAGAAGTGGCCATGCTACTCCAAATGGATTGACCCAAAAGCTAGTTGGTTCAACGGGATCCTATTCTCATCAGTATACTGCATTCAATCTCTTTCATGTCCATATCCAAATCCTATCCACAACTTCCAATCATATGTCAGTCCCCCTCATCCGAAAGTGTCAATATCCATCCACCCTCCCCCGCCCAAAAGAGAAATAAAAGCTCACTCACCCTCAAAGTAATATGTCCCGCAACTCCCTCATCATACCCTAACTTGGCAAAAATTCTAAAAGCCAATGCCAATCTTCCTTTTTGATATTCCCTCTCTGCATATTTATCTTCGAGTGGTGTTCGAAATGGCACCCTCATACCTTTGGCACGAGCTTGGGCTTGCTCTTTTGATAGACCAGGCTCGTGGGCTTGGGTTGCGAGGGTAGAATCAGAGCTCGTGGGGATGCCAGCGCCGGTATTGAGGGGTTCGGATGGGGCTGTTGCCGAAGGGGGAGTCATTTTGAAACTGGAATTGTGAGTGTACTGCTGAATATTGAACTGAGTGAGAGTGAAGTATGCGAATTGGAACCAGAGAAGGTAATGTTATAAGTGAAGTGTTAAACAGCAGAAGTGGCAATTGTAATAAAGAGAAGTCCGGAGCTTCTTAATAAATAGATGTTGAGAGGCTTAAAATTAGTGTACAACCGCACGCCCTATTTTATACAATCTCCGAGCCTATGAGGATCATGCGGAAGTGTCGGTCGTGCTAATTGACACCAGCTGGTTGGCTGGAGTCTGATCTCTTTCAGAATTACATGCATTTTGAAGATGACTGTGTACAATACCGGACGTAAATGAGGGGTATTTGTGGGGTGATAAGCTTATTTACTTGGGTAGGTGCTGTTGATAGACACCAGTAGGTGGTATCTTATCTCGTTGAGCTTCGTAGGACGCTCGGTAGCGAATTACATTAGGGGGATTTGCGGTCGATGCTCGGGTAACTATCATCCCTTAGGAACATATTTCAGATAACGTAGCTCACTTGATGCCTCTGTTTTTCTCGATAATGAATAGTATGTTTCATAAGGTGGATATATCTAATCAAATGAATAGTGTCCAATTTTCAAACCCTTGGGAGTCGTCGTGCTAAAGCTATTGAGTATCCTTTCGCACTTGAGATACTCGTATAACCTCCGAGGTAGAAAAGTGTGTCCGGAAAATCTTCCGCGATTACTAATCGCGTCAAATTATCTCACGTGAACATGCGATTTCCTTGCAATTTCTTGTGAGGTTACCGACGCGGTGAACTTCTACATTGAACTTAACTGATGGAATAATTGAGAATTGAAAAGGTATTCTTGCTCTTTAAACTTTCTAAACGCCCGACGAGGATCTTCCCTTTCTGTTCCTCTTTTTCAATCTCTGTAGTGACTGCAAATTCGGGAATGGTGCTGTTGCCATTCACCTCAAAATCTTCTCCCCTAGGTCGCATTGCAGCATAATCCACGCCATTTGTTTTTCCATATCCTTTTTTACTGTGGGTATATAATTTCTCTTTCTAACATGCCGTCGTATCGGTGTTCTAAGTCTTTTATTTACCCAAAAGAAGTGTTAGATCAAGATTCAAAATCCACTTCGAGTTAGGAAGCATAGGTATTTGGAAGCCGAAGTTCCACGCAATAAAACACCCTTTAAAGTACTGGGTACTTTCAATTGATGAATTCTTGGCTAACAATTTAATAGGTGAAGTTTGGAGTGACGTCCCTATCCGTCGTCATTCACAAAATCTCTTCAAACCGCTTGAATCATTAGAGAGAAGGAGACAAGCAAGTGGGAGCTTAGTAGCCTGCTAATTGTTAACTTTCTACCTACCAAAGATTCAGAGCTAAACAGAACAACAATCCATCAAGAGTGCTCTGTGGCGAGACTCTAGTAGATATAGACAGCATGCAGGTTTCCAATAAACAGAATCTAATTAATTTGTGTCTTCAAACCTTCTGTTCACCATCTCGAACAAAGGATTCATCAATCATTGGAGTATCATCAAGATCACTAGAATCATCAGATAATACATCAAAAGTACTTGCGCCATGTGGTCGTTCCATTGGGAAATTACTCGCTCATCTGAGTACCTCTATTCGTACTCAAACAGGTAAACAAGAGTTGACTCTCCAAAGACTCGATGATCTACTCGCTCTAGCTAAAGAGAAATTCTATGCATTTCCATTTAAAGATGTACCAGAATGTTGGAGGGCATTATTTCTCGAGGCAAGTTTGTTGAAGTTTTCTGCTCTTGTCTCTAGGAAATCCTTACCTCTGAACGAAAAGAAGGATGAAGATTCAAATTTCGATGTCATAGATGACCGAGTAATGGACCAGATGGTTGAGACAATGGATATGGCATTGATCATGGTTGGAGCTCCAGCATCAGAAAAAATGCGGTTGGCAATTGATTGTGCGATGGATCTTTTACAAAAGAATCATGAAGAAATGATAGATGATGATAGATCAACACAATCGCCCATGAAACGTCAAAAGCTTTCGTGCAATTATACACCCTCAAGATCCACATCTTCATATCAAGATCGCTTCCTATCAATTTCAATCACATCACCTTCTCTGTCAAATCCCATCTCTCGAGTAACTTCAAACGAAATCAACATCGATAACGATGACGGAAACATGGACAAATTCGCAAAGCATATGCATCAACCCCAGGATCGCACACTAGGAGCCGAACCTCTCATAATAACTGGGTCAATCGATTCATGGCCTGCACGTAACAAGAAACCATGGTCTAGTCCCTCATACTTACTATCCAAAACCATTGGCGGTCGACGCTTAGTCCCCATAGAAGTAGGTAGAAGTTATGTTGATTCCGGATGGGGACAAAAGATCGTCACATTCAAAGTATTTATGACCGAATACATGTTATCCCCCGCCAAAGAAGGAGAAGCAAAAGAAACAGGCTATCTAGCACAACACAATCTAATCTCCCAAATCCCATCTTTACGAAACGATATAACGATACCGGATTATTGTTACATTTATCCACCACAACCTCATTCATCATGCTCTCCCGCGCTAAAAGAGAAATACGCACAAATGGAAGAATTAGAAGAGCCGCTCATAAACGCATGGTTTGGACCAGCTGGTACAATTAGTCCGCTGCATACAGATCCGTATCATAATATCCTAGCACAAGTTGTCGGGAAGAAATATTTGCGTCTTTATCCACCTAGAGAAACATCGAAATTATATGCGAGGGGTATAGAAGAGGGGGGCATCGATATGAGTAATACGAGTAAGGTGGATATTGGAGTATTGGAGGGATGGGATGGTACTGTCGAAGATCAAAAGGAAGAAAGGAAGAAGTTTCCAGATGCGGAGAGTGCAAAATATTGGGATTGTGTGTTGGAAGAAGGAGAAGTGTTGTATATTCCGGTTGGGTGGTGGCATTATGTAAGAGGATTGAGTGCGAGTTTTAGTGTGAGTTTTTGGTGGAATTAATAGGCATAGCATTTAGAAATGGCTCGGTATGATGATGAACTTGTAAATCTACTTCAAGGGAGCAGTAAAAGTTTCCGCGAGTTGATAAAACTTTGTACTTTTAGAATATGAAGCAGTAAGGTATGTTCATTCGATCACAAAGGAATCGACTATCTTGATCTAGCCCCCTTCCCTGAAGATGGTTAAATTTGAAGTCATTATTATTATTCATCTATTCTCTTCATTCTTCAATCTTCACTCTTTATCTCGCATATTGCCTTATCATATGATAATACGACGTGCCATCCTATCTCTCGAAGATGAAAACCAAAAGATGTTCAACCGAATAAGACACTGGTATGCATATATATGATATTCTCTTACTCTCCCATTCTCTCACTCAACCCGTCCATATCCGTAACTCGTTTATTCAAAAAGCCTCCCTCGTCTCTGAATCCATATCGACATCTCCATCTTCCATTTCCAATCCATCCGCATCAACAAAAGACCTCCCCAAGCAGGATTAAAACCCAAAAACATATAAACACAACTAGCTGTGGTATAATTGATACTCCATGACGCCCTATATTCAATCCAAACCTGTGGACTCAATCACTGATCCACTTCATATCCAGATTCAAAAGGGATCCAGATCCTAATGTGCCGCCCAATTTTCGTAATCTCGTAATGTTCGCGATGAGTGTTCAACAAAGGAAAGTTTAAAAGTAAAGGTAAGAGACAAAGTAAAACAAAGTAAAAATAAATACAGAAAAAAGGATTCAGGTATAAATCTTAAAAAGGAGAAAGGCTGAAAGAGAAAACATCGTAGTGTTACAGTAGATATAATATAATATGGAAGAAATGCGGATCTTCTCCGTGACAAGTATGTAAATAAATGTGTGGGTAGGTGTGTGAACCCATAATTACCTCTCCAAAAGCCCCCCAACATCTTGCAAACTCAGATTGGTCTGCTGTCTCCCTAAATGATCAATAGGCGGGGGCATCGAATGTGCATGAGTAAGTGACGGATGACTAGTAGGCCCATTATTTCTCTGCTGCAAAATTGTTTCCAGCTCATATCCCATACTCGCTCTTTGAATTCTCGTTCGGGGTCCCAATAAACCTCCTATATCTTGCAGAAGGGCCGCAGAACCGCGTCGTGCTGGAGCGGGACTTAATCCATTTTCATAAGACCAAGTAGTGGATACTGGACCTTCGCCTGCTGTACTGGATTCGCCTGTGTATTCCGAATCCATCGTTCTCGTCGAACTAATTCTTCTCGGAGATTCTTGATCGAGTAATCCTCCGACGTCGAAAAATGATACGCGGCGTGGTGACATCATTGATGTTAAATCTTCAGAAACATGTCTCGAAGGGGATGGTTTAACGAAATCGATTTCATCACTCGTATCACTTGGAAAACGCCAATCATTCGAACTATTTGATCCAAATCGATGACTTCTTACCGGCATGTTCCCAGCTACAGCCATTGGGGCGGGACGAGGAGGTGAATGAACTTCGCCTCTCAATTCGGGATCTACCCCTAGGCCAAGATCTCGGACGAGATCTTCATCGCTTCCCCATTGCCGAGCTACAGTTCCACGGCGAGAAGTAGTCCGATCGAGTGTGTCAGTTAGGGAACCAAATTTAAATTTGTGTTTCTTAACTCCTCGGTCTCGGACGAAAGATCCTAGGATAAGCGCATTGGCGACAGCTGTTGCGAAGAGAATCTCCACTGATGCTAGTAATGATCGATACTGTTGGATACCATGTCTATCGATAATTTGTGGTATTCTGTAAAGTGTTATTCCTGCCGGAATCAATGATCCTGCAAATAATAACACCAATTGAATTTTCCTCTTAATCCTCATTTTTGAACCAATAATGATGGGAACGGGAAATAAAACGAGGAGAAGATCAGTCAATACATTGACAGTTCCCATAGTCAGGAGTTGTGCATATCCTTGACGACATTTTGCTCCTGGATCTGGTGTGACTTGCCAATAATGATTGATGGGTTGACATTCGGAGATATCTGCTATTATCACAGCAATAAATGTGACGAGGAGGAACCATCGGATGAAGATTAAAGTTCTTTCGTGTGACCTTGTCCAGATGTTGATTGTGAGCCTTTTGAAGAATTCACTAATTGTAAGTTTAAGCATCCAGAGTCTAGAGATAGGTAGATAGATAAGTTAGTAATTGAATCAAATTTAAATGGGTATAAGAAAAGAAAAGAGGGGAATGAATTAAGCAAGCAAGCAAGCTGATATCCAGTGAAAATAAACCTACGTCGCCGCATAAAAAACTCTAGATACCAAAACCAATCTACTCCCAATCACCCTTCTATGCAACGATCTCTCATCAAAATCCACAATCACCGCATTGTTGGTACCGAATAGCAAAATAACATGAACGAGGCCCATGCGACAAAACAATGGGATCAAACAAGCAAAAGCTAACCAATCCTCTTTAAAAAGTTTCTCCGTCCTAATATATCGTCCGCAAACTCGGAACAATATAATGACAGCCGAGAATAACGTACACCACCAACAAACGAGAAGTGTTGGTTTATCGTCGTAGAAGCTTCGAGCTGGTGGTGGACTGGAATATATGGTCATAATGAATGATATATATTAGGAATCGAGGAACCGCCGGAGCAATTGAGTACCACGCCCGTCTACCTCCGTGGAGGGGACGAGCGAGGGTCTATTTTGTTTCGCAGCTTTTGTGTTTTCGAGTGTTGAATTCAATGGAAGATGTGGTTGGATATTCGATTGCATATATTTCCATGGGAATGGGAAATTCTTAAATTCCGTCGCGAATCGTATCGATAATTGTTGCGCATGGACCGTTGCATGACAATAACGAGAGGAATTGGACTCGAAGTCGAGTGTTCTATTTCGGAGGTTTTGGAAAACGTAGGACTGTGGGCTATGGTCGCAAGGTATTTTCTCCCTTCTCCTTTTAGTTATCCCTCGTTTCAATGATGTTCTGGAAGCTTTTGAGCAATACAATGTGCAATAATGGCGGAGATTATTCGGAAGGTTTGGAGATTGATAGTTCAATGTGACGGATGATGTTCGTATGTAAGTAGGGTTTAAGTTTGTAAGAATTCGAATTGGTTTTCTAGTAAGAAGAAACGTGTAAGAAGGATGTGAGTGATAAGATTTTTGAAGATTGAATTAGCCAAAAGATTTAAAAATGGTTGTTCGCAGAAGTGGATGGCATTGGCGTTAATATGAGTGAGATGATTTGGGTGAGACGGTGAAGGATATGTCAATTAGTATGGGGTTCCTTGAATTCCCTTCTCATACTCGTACAGATAGAGATACGTATCGCACAGGGCTGGGTATTTTTGTGATTGATAGAACCTTCGATTAATACTCCGTAGACTCGGGGGCCAGTTCTGAATTTAGCTGACTGGTGCTGGTAGTGGATGGGAATTTCCCGCAGAGATATTGTCTCTTTTCAGTATAGATATGTGTGTGTGTTTATATGTTTGAAGCCAAGAAAGTTAATTCTGAGTTTTTGGATGATAGACTATTTGGATGGAACAAATAGCAGGAGGTCTCGAAATTTAGTCGTTATTCTTGAAGGGCTTGGTGTGATTTTGGATGATAATTGCTCAATGGGTCATGGTTCTTGTGTCTTGCTTGCAGCTTGCTTTTGATAAACGTGGGGCCATGCGGAATTGAGGAATAGTTAAGGTACAAGTTGGAATTTGGAAAGTTTGAGTTTGGGAGGGTTAGGTTATAGCAATTAATAGTATCAAGTAGAACATCTGACACGAACGTATTGAGAAGATTAGGAGAATTAGATGGATAGACTTCCGTGTCAGTAATCATATCTTATTCAGACTCTTGAAACCGTTAGAACTACTTGACTATCATTGCCATTATGATCACAATCCTTCCCATTGGAATGACCATCATTTAATTCGTCATCATCAAGTGGCGCGGTCAGAAAATATTCAACCCGCAATCTGGGAACTCATCAGTGTGGGATGAGATGAAGGAGCTTTTGCCTATAGAGTGAATCCACCCAGGTAAGGCACCAAAAAGCTGTTAGGTCCAAGGCATTTTCACCGTCCCGGAGATTTTATTATTATCCATTATCATCTCACTTCAGAATGGGGGTACAAAATAGAATTACAGGGTGAAAAGATAAGAACTCTTTCAGCCACCGACCCACAGGATAGGATTAGAATTTGACGGGTTTATCAAGTTTATGGTCTAAAATCAAAGTGGTTGGTGGTTAGTTGTTAGCTTTCGCTTGATACTTGTATTGATATGGAGGGCATGTTGAAATGAGGCACAGTAAAGTGGTCGTGACATTGCCGATAATGGAGTGATGAATGGATGATTTTGATAGCGATGTTTGGCGCATGGCTCCGAGCCTGAAGGAGTGAGTATATCGAATCATTTCATATTTATCTCATCGTGAGGCGCCTCGCTAATTAGTAAAGCTTCCAATCTAGCATCGATAGCAACACAGACTTTGGGCTTTCATTACTACAGAGCCAAGTAATGACTATTGATGAAGCCTCTGAAGATAAATGCGGCATCTTATCGTATCTCCACGATTTTGTATCCTCCAAATATATCGATGTACGTATCATTCTCGTACCTGAGGTCATCTAGCATGACTGCTATGATGATCTACATGATCTTCTAGGATAGCTTTAATGAAATGTCGGTGAAATTTGACAACTATTATAGCCGTGACTCTTGAGGTCCCTAGACTATTGGATCTAACTCCTCGTACTCCGTACAGTTCTGCATTGAGGCTTGATTCAAGAAGTATTCGTTATACAAAACATCAATTATAATCTATATAATAGGTGATGCCTAGAGCTGAGACGCATTGTCGTTGTACGAGATCTGGAAGTCCTTGTACATCGGATGGTAAACAATGAAATTGTATATAAAATGAGACATTGCTCTCGACTCGGGTTCGTAAAAGTAAGATTGACATCACAACGTTTACGATATGCGGCATAACAATACAATCATACGACACTTTTCCCGCATTCATTCCCCACGTATGGATTTACAAGGGCAAGCCATTTTCCTATTCTTATATAGAGTAGAAGAGCCAGAAAAAAGTGGAATGGAGATCAAATGAGTTGATGATAAGGAATCCAGTGACAGATAAAAAATTCTTGCATGCATGCAAGTGCAGTTCCGAGGATCAGGATTAACTAAGGTTGAGACAGGGATGGGCAAAGCACTGTTGTACTTTGCAAACTCTTAATGGTTGAGAATGGCTCGAATGGTTGGACATGACAAGACAGGGGAACCACGCGAGAAGCTATGTCAGTACTCAGGTGCGGAGGTGGCCTTGGCAAGTT
>PQXJ01000151.1:0-74635 GCA_004786225.1 Botryotinia narcissicola | reverse complement strand
AATATAAATAGATATTTCCCCAATCAATTATCAAACTATCCCTCATTCTCCCCATCCCCTTAATTTCCCTATTTCTACAATAGCCCAAAATTCAAAATTCCTCAATCTCCTCTCCCAAAATCTCACGAGCTTTCCTCTCTTCTTTCACCCAGAAATAAGCAACACAGACGTAACACAAAAAGTAAATAAACAAATAGAAATAGAAATATACTTACACACATGCGTCTGTACATATCTATATATGATTCAATATGAAATAAACTCAACATCTTGAATGTAATGTAATTTCTCTCCTCTCCTCTCGATTCCGTAACTTTGTGTATGGATGTATGGATGTATATTTACAAGTTTTCTTTCCTGCATGTTTCTTCTTTCTTTCGCTCAATCATTCCATCTTCATCCTAGCATCTTCTCATCTTCTTCCTATTCATCTTTACTTATTTGAAAGTTCGGCATGGGTATCTGGTTTTTGTTAGCTGGTCATATCATATCGTATCATATCATATCATGTCATGAGTATCATCCTCCCATTTCCATTTCCATTCCACCTCCAATTCGCAATCCAAACCCCTCTAACAAACCTTCCTCCCCCCAAAAAAGAAAAAAGAAAAGAACCCAAACTTACTCCTCAGGATACGCATTCTCCTCCGTCAAATGATACTTATCCCCCTCCACCCTCTTACTCGGACTCACACTCTCAGGCAAAGGCGGCAAGCCCCCTCTACCAAGCATCTCCAACGCACCCCCGGCACTCTCCCTCTCAAAAAACTTTGCCAAACCCCCCTTCCCCTCCTCGCCCACCCTCACCAACTCCTTCACTCCCGAATCCCCAACCAGCTCCTTGCGCGGCGCAGCCTCACTCCCTACACTCAACAAACCCACCACATCACTCTGGGCCACGAAACTCAACTGCGGATACGAGCGACGGGAATCGCGCTTCCAGTATGGATTCTCGGCGATATCACCCGCGGGGAGCGTAACAGGGTCGATGAAGGAAAAAGGTTCGTTGGATCCTGGAGGCGGATTGCGGAATTGGGGGTTGAGGGGTACGCCGTTGGAGCGGGTAGGATCGACGGCGAGGAAGCGACGGATGGTTTCCCAGATACCGGTGGATTGGAGAGTGTGTTTCTGGGAGGGGATGTTAGAGTTGAAGTTAGATTTGAGATTGGAACTTGAGGTACTGGGGAGGAGATGGATCGAGGTTAAAGGAATGGATAAGTAAATAAATATATAAATACCTTGTGAACAGGAATAACACGATTAGCAGCTTGAGCCACCTTTGCCACGGATTGTGATGCCATATTTGGAATGCGATTGGGATTCCACGGCGTATGGGTTGGTAATTGAATTGGTATATGGATTGAGTGTTCTCGATACTTACGAGCCTTGTCTGTAGTTCAAGTTCAACATTCGCGAAAGTGGTCCGAGCGTCAGCGGGTTTTGGAAATTGCGCGACTTGGATTGGACGAGAGGAGGGGAAGCTCTATATGATGATTTCATTAGTTACTTCTTCCCTTGATAATTGGAATGGTGTCTCTCTATATACTAGCTAATTCTAAGTGTATGTTTTCATGATTTCACTGCATGAAAAAAGTTGGAGAGGATGACTTATTGTACTTTCATATCTATAAAAGCATCAATCGAGCTATCAACCTAGAATTCACGGCCATGAATGCTATGGCATATGAGTTTCTATAAGATCAGAATAAAACTTGTTTCACTGGTATCACTATCAGATCTGATGGAAGAAACCTTGCATAATCCACTTTCACAGTCTCATTATAGGAATCAGTATCAAATTTTGGAAATGGTATGGAGTTGAGAACCAAACCCATGCATAATATTATCACTCACATTATGCCAGCCAGCACAGCACGTATCCTAATATCTTCCCCAAACAATTACTGAATATCCCATTAAAGTTGAATTTTCTCCCTTCCATTCTTCTGTTTAACTACTCTCCTCCCATGGTAGAGAGAAAGTACCAACTCATTCCTCAACCTCACTTCTCAATTGTACAATCTCTCTCTCATTCTCGCCCTCGCCAAGATACTCCAAGAAAGCCTTTACACTACCAGGATTCTTTCTTCCCTTTGCCTCAGCTGCTTCCCTTGCACTTTTATCTAATCGTTGAGTTATAGTAACGGCTCTATTTACAACATCGGCAACCCGTACAAAATCTTCGGGTTGGAAACCACGAGTTGTCATGGCTGGTGTACCCATTCTTAATCCACCAGGTTTAAGGGCGGATTTATCACCTGGAACTGTGTTCTTATTGGATGCGACTCCAACAAGCTCAAGAACACGTTCAACTCGAGCACCATCAACTCCTTGAGGTTTCAAGTCAATGAGTACAAGATGATTATCGGTACCCCCAGAGACGATGGTGTAACCGAGACCCCCTTTATCTTTTGAGTCACCCAGACGCTTTGCAAATGCCTTTGCATTCAGTAAATCTGCTTCTTGGTAAGCTCTGAATTCAACACTCTGTGCTTTTTTTAATGCAACTGCCAATGCAGTGATAGTATGGTTATGAGGACCTCCTTGATGTCCTGGAAATACTGATGCATTAATAGGATCTTCAAGGTTCCACACCTCTTCTTCTTTTGTCTTTGGATTTACTCTTCTGACTCCCTTTCGGAAGAAGATCATAGCACCTCGAGGACCTCTGAGTGATTTGTGTGTAGTAGTTGTGACGACATCCGCATATTCGAAAGGACTTGGAATAACTTTTGCAGCAACAAGACCAGAAATATGTGCCATATCAGCTAACAGATATGCTCCAACCTTGTCGGCAATTTCACGCATGCGCTCATACTCAATGAGTCTACTGTACGCTGATGTACCAGCAATAATAATCTTGGGTCTGTATAATGTAGCGAGTTCCTCCAATTTAGCGTAGTCAATAAGTCCTGTACTTTCATCCAATCGATATGGTAAAGTTTCAAAATATTTTGAGATAGTGGATATTTTTTTGTTAGGAGTTTGATATCCATGAGAAAGATGACCACCGTGAGGTAAATCTAATCCCATTATTCTGTCATGTTTATTGGCGAGAGCGGAATATGCGTAGAGGTTTGCGGGAGAGCCGGACAGTGCTAGATAAGTTATGAGTGAGGATCTCCCGTATCTAATGAAAGACATACGTTGAACATTGACACCCCATTCTGACTCCTTCAACCCAAAAGCCTGTAGAGCACGACTTTGGCATAGTCTTTCGGATTCGTCGATGAACTCATTTCCTCCATAATATCTTTCCCCTGGATATCCTTCAGAATATTTATCTGCCAGAAAGTCAACATTGACTCATTCCACTATCAAACTCCAAACGTACTTTGCATAACACTTCCCAATGCATCTAACACAGCTTGTGATGTAAAGTTTTCGGAAGGGATAAGGTTAATAAAATGCTTCTGCCTCCGTTTTTCCTATTCATAATGTCTTAGACCTCACGTATCATCAAACGAGGGGTCTGGCGAGGGAAATCGTACATTTTGGAGAATACTGAAGACTGCTGGATCTGCATGTTCAAGGTCTGCTGAAAGTAGCTATCACGAATCGAATCAGCTCTTTGCTACTTGCGAATCCAATTGACAGGTGCAAACCTTTTGTTGACTTTCCATAGTCATTCGACTACTACTCGCCGCTCTTCTTGCGCCACATATTGAAGTTGCTGCTCTTTGCGCAGTAGTAGCCCTGAACACAGTTCTTGAGGCTCCTTTTAAGAGTGACATGATTTCCTGTATCTGAGTTAGAAATCCCAGCTTTTCATGGGGAAAAAACGAAAACATACGACTGGACTGTAAGCAATTGCTTGCACCGATAATAAGTAGAGCTTTGTTTGTCAATATGCACTCAAGTGATTCCCAGACCCCCGCCATCGGGGAATAAGCTAGCACCTTATCCGGTTGAGTGTCGGAACTTAGGATATGCCGATCTCTCCCCTCAATCTTCATTTATTTTCTGATAACCATTATGAATGATGTGATAAAATGATGTGATGAATTGAGATGAGATGAAATGAGGTGAAGGAATAGTCGCCATCATTGATGTTTTCCAAAGTTACAACCTCTGCTATGAGCGCAGAACAGAGTTTCAATGACTAGAAGATCGTGTAATTGGTCGATGAATCATTACACTCCTTGGTATCGTAAGAGGTAATTGGTTGTCACCATTGATATCATTTTCACATCTTACATCTAGTTCACATTCAATCATGGAGACACATCAGAGGGGATGAATTCGAAATTGGTGACGTAGTTGATGCATTTCTTATCGGTGTATCAATATATGTACCCTCGAACAAAATAGTGGATGATAGATGCTTGTAGATTAAAGAATGGGAGCGAATATAAAGACAATCTGAGGATGTGAGGGTCAGGGGCGTTGAAATGCCATCTGAATCAGCAAAAGAAATGGGAGTAAATGGAAAATTGGACTCAAAGAACATACACCACAATTTGAACTGAAAACTTGAGATTGTATAGGACGGAATGAAGTTATCACCAAGGTAATCATGAGATGGAGAAAAGCAGGTATCGTTTACACGTTTGAACCGTCTGATTGCAAAAAACCATTGAACACCAAAGAATCTTGAGTGAAAGATCATGATACCATTGCCCGTGCGATAATGCAGGATATCAAAAGATATCGAAAGCAACCGGCCTGTATTATAAACCTTGCCAGATACACTCCATATGCTACCACCACAAAAGCCCAACCATTTACTTTGTCTCGGTCTCCTCTGCCTCGCCGAATTGAGCTGCCTTCTTGGCTTGGTTTCTCTCTACCTTTCTCTCGCGGGCAGCCTTGGTCTTCGCACGCTTGGCGTCCATCTCCTCCTTGAGGAGTCTTTCACGTGCCTTCTCGTCCTTAGCTCTGTGGATCTATTTTATTCTGTCAGTTTATGGTTTCAATTAGCAAGCAACCAATATGATACTTACGTGTTCGACCAATGCACGCTTGTGCTTGAAAGTGTTACCCTTGCTCAAGTGGTAAAGCTCGTGGTAAAGGTGTTTGTCGATCTTGCCGCTGGCTCGGTACTTGACTAAGAGACGTCTGAGGACTCTAAGACGACGCATCCAGACAACTTGGCTAAACAAATATTAGCCCAATATTCCTCTTCCATAATCTATCGTGTATAATGGATGTATTTCTTGATGATTTTCTCGGAGTGGCGAATGTCGTACCTTGGCATACGGGCATCTGCGGTACCCTTTCTCTTACCGAAACCACGGTGTCTACCAATTCTTCGTGCAGCGGTGAGTTCACGAGCGCGTGCGCGGGAGTGCATGGTGACTGGCTTGCGGATGATGAGGCCATCGGAAACGAGTTTGCGGATGGTTTGACGGGAGTTGGCGTTGGAGATTTCGCTGGTCTCGTTGGGGTCGAGCCAAATCTTGCGCTTTCCGCAGCCGACGACGGAAGCCGCCAGACGTTTCTGAGTTGTAAGGTTGACCCTATCGTAAGAAAAAAGAGTCAGCTTTTGATGCTTTCGATGTTCTCAAAGACATGTTGTTGGTGTCGCTCCAAAAAGGTTCGCACAGTTTCGAATCAAACAGAAATGATCGATTGAATGGAATGAGAATATCTAGCAACAGCGTGGGCTTACATCTTGACTGAATTCGTGGTCGTCGGTGGTGGTCGTCGATATTGTCGTTTGTCGATGGCGCTCGATGTTCAAGATTCAATGCGTGGTCAAGATTTCTCTCGCTAGAGTTTCCACTAGTGACTAATCAAGAAAAATCTAGGGCTGTCCCCTACCCACAATCTTGGAAATTTGATCAAAAACGAAAAAACTTTTAAGAATTGGAAAAAGAATTGCAGTTTTGAGATTCACTAGAGTTTGGAATGTAGAACAGAGGAAACAATTGGTTATCTTGTTCAATTGTTCAATTGCGGTTCCCTAAAGATTCATGAATCACGTGAAGTATGACAATTCATCCTAGGATTAGTCATCACACTCCCAATCTGTTTTCGGACCCGCGGAGCGTCCCAAGGGAAAGAAAGTTCAACACCAAAAACAAAACGAATACAACCATTTAAAATTGATAATCAAATACTGCCAATACATTCAGGATCAACCTTGACAACCAGATAATTCTTATGATGTTTGGTGTTTAGCTTTCACTTTTGTTTATTTTTTTTTTGAAATCGCAAGGTCGTTGGAAAACCTTCGATGTTAAAATGATTGAATTAGCTGAACGATGTGTGATTTAAAAATGATTGAAGAAATTTGATATCTACAAGCAATTCAAGTTGAAATTCATATCTAATGATTTTTATTGGCAATGCAAATGCTTTTCTTATGCTGAATTTAATCATCACATCAAATCGTAACCTCATTTCCTTATGCATCAAAAGCCTTTTCGCCCAAATCCACCTTTCCGATACTTGAGATCTCCTTTTCATCATCAACCTCGTCATTAGAAAGACCCAGTCCACCCTGTCCACCTTCAGCTTCTCTCCTCTCCCGTGCTGTGTTGCCTAACCTCAATGCAACCCGCTTAAAGTAGTCCTGCATGCTTCTCTTTTGATTTGGTGCCAGTTCTTGAGCAGCGATATATTTATCAAATGCCTTGCTTTCCTCTTCAACAACATTGTACAATGCGAGGAACGCTGCTTCTCCTGCTAGCTTAATGGGGATGATAGGATCTCGAACACCTGCAAATACAGGTGTGGCGAGTAAGGGAAGATGTGGTCGAACTGCGTCTGTTTCGTGGCGACAGATTGTGCGAATTACTACAAGTGATAGACGACGAGCATCGGCTGTATTTCCTGGTTGAATTAACTTTGCTAATGATTCAAATATTGGTTTTGTCGTTTCGAATTCATGGTTGGCGGTCTCAGCAAGAAGATATTTTCCAGCGGCGAGGATACAGTTTTCTGATATGAAGTCCTGAGAAACGGTTAGTCTTTGGCCCCGAAAGTTGATACGACATCACTTACATTTTTGCTTGCCATGCCTTGGCAAATGACTTCCGGTAATTCATTAGCAAAGGCGGTTTCCGTCAATGCAGATGGTGCTTCGGCGAGGACAGCATTTAACGCGAGAACCGTGGATGGAGTAAAGTGAGTTGTTACCACACGATTCTTGATTAACCCTGAAGCGTTTTCGGGGGTTAGATTTTTGATCAATGCTGCGAGAAGCTTAGCATTAGTGATAGCCATAGACACATCGTTATCCTCAGCGTCAGTATCGATCAACCCGAGTACCGCACTGCGCGAAGCCTCTCCCATATTAGCACCAGCTTTGCTAATAACTTCATATAATGCCTTGAGCATGGCATTTTTAACTCCGGAGTCCGAAGTCCTTGAACCTGTAACTAGCTCGGCGATCAAAGGATCGATTCTTGGAGTCAAGGTAATTAAAGTACCCAAAGCTTTGGCAGCACGAGTTCTAAGGACTTCGCTCGATGTGTCGGCCAAAGACTTGGCAAATGTACGTTGCAATTGTGGAAGGAAGGGTTTCAAGAACGTCGGGATCTTCTCCAACAAATTGTTCAAAGTTAGAAGAATGGCAGCTTTGACGTCGACAGACTTTTCCGAAACTACACGAATAAGCGGACCAGTGATTTGAGTAACAAATGGCTTCAAAGAATCCCCACTTGTTCGGTCAACAATGTCGGATATAGCTAAGGCAGATTGTGTACGTTGTTCGGCAGTACCGTTCATAAGACCATGTAAGAAGATAGGTAGAATGGCGTTGATACCCTTGGGCAATCCAAAGCCAGGTAAGTTGGAACCCGGTACACCGACGTGTTGTAAAGTCTGTCTTGTCGAATAAATGAGTGTTTCCATTTCTTCCTTCCTCAAGTGTTTGGTGAATTCGGAAAGCGCAGTCCAGGCGGCCTTGACAACTTCCGCGTCTCTATCGTCGAATGAAACGAGTAAAGCGCGTACAATATCTTGGTTATAACGAGAGTAGTCAACTGTAGCTGCTGCAAAGAATTTGGCAAGGCGATAGTCCACGTTTGCTCTTCTGCGATGATCTTCGTGCTTCACTAATGCAAGAAGAACATTCATAGCCACATTGAGGCCATCGAACTCGTCGATTGATTGAACAACCGTGTCAAAGGATGTCTCGAGCTCTGACTTGAGATCCTCATCCTTGGAAGAAATAATGTTGTCCATCAAAGAATTCAATATAGTAGGCAATCTTCTTGCCATGGCCGGTCCTGCAACGGTTGAAAGCGAGGCAAGCGCCCTGGCATTGAATGAAGATATAGGTGAGGTGGTAAGCGTTGTTATGAGGTTTGGAAGAATGATATTTGATCTTGTCGTTTCAGTCAACAAGGTCAGGAGTGCAGATAAGGCATTGTCAGCCTCACTTTCTGTGCGGAGTAAGCTTAAGAGGTATGGCAAGACCTGGTCGACAGCCTTCTTGCCGAGAATTTGCTGTAGCGAATCGAAGGCTTCAGCTGCCGCTTCTCGGACTTCGTCATCCGAGTCTATCAAAGCAACTCTGACAACAGAGATCAATGTCTTCTCATGATCTTCTAAAGCCTCTGGGGAGGCTGATGAAATCAATTCACGAAGTGCAATACAAATTCCTTGCTTGGCATCTGTATCGGTAGAATTTTGCAAACCATCCTCCAAGGTGGGCAATAGGGTTGAGAGAACTCCATCACCTGCTTTACGAATCAATTCACCAAGTGCATTACCTGCAATAACCTTCTGCTCCATGTTGGAGCTGCCCAATCGTCGAATGATGAGTTGAGTGAGCGTAGGAATAAGCTCCTTAAGCGTTCTGGGACTCGCGACAAGAGCTTTCCAAACATTGACAGCGGCTGTTCGAACCAAGCCAGAAGTATCACATCTGCAAATGTACAACGAGGACAATACCTTGTTGCGCTTCTCCTCACCAAGTACCTCGAGTAACGATGCACCAGCTTCTTGCGCACCTTCTTCGACCTCATCCTGTTCTGTATTCGCACTGATACCAGTAAGGTTGAACAATAGATCACCAACCAACTCGACGGAACTGAGACGGATTCTGTAATTGTCGTCTGCCAGACCTCGCTCCAATTCTGGAAGCAAAAGATCAATAGCTCTCGTGGCGAAATTCTTGACAAGAAGACGACCAGCTCTCAAAGACGTGTCACGAATCGATTCAACGTCGTCCGCCAGACCAGAGAGAATAGGTGGAATGATTTTACTAAGGTAGTTGGCGAAACTGTTTCCGAAACATACAGGCAAGAATATGAAGAGCGACATGAAGCCTTCCCGAACGGAAGGTTTGGATGAAGCAACATTTTGAAGAATGGTTGGAAGAGTGTCCTCGAGGCGGCTTGTACCCAATCCAGCAAGAACTTCACTGAGTGCTTGTGCAGATCCCAGTCGGTCACCGGCTCCAGTATCTGATTTGAGTGTTTGCATGAGACCTGGAATAAGATCCGGAAGAGCTTCTTCTCCCAATTTCTCGATGAGAGAACCCAGAGCTTTGGATGCAGTTGCACGAGTAGTTGGTACGGGGTCAACAATTGCAATTTTCAAACCAGCAACTAAGATCGGGAGATGTGATACGAGATCCTTTCTCTCTGTCAAATGAGCAAGACTACCAATAACCTGGGCAGACTTTCGCTTGGTTGCCGATCTATCACCCAAACCTCTCTCAAGAATACGAACAACGAGAGCAAGGGAAGGTGCGTCAAGATAATGAACGAAAGACACCTTAATGAGAGAGTCCAATGCATTGTCCGTGTACTTAGTAGGATCACTGAGCGCCTTGAGAAGGACATCGACAAGGCTCTTGATCTCCGGGTTATTGATAACTTCTCCGAAGCGCTTCAAACTGCGATTAGCAGCAAGACGGACCTCTTTGTGACTGTCATTCAATACACCCGTCAAGGGTGGGATGATCTCGGGAAGACTCTGGGCAAGTTGTTGCGGATCAAGATATGCCATTGCACCTAGGAGATCACAAGCACCCTTTTTACTTCGCCATTGGTCGTCATCAAGACCATCGAGTAGTGTTGGCAAAATTTGTTTCACTCCATAAGAGCTCAAGCTTGCAAAGCACACTTTTGCTGCTGCCAAACAACCTTCACGAACATCTGCGCTTGAGTCGCCGAAGCTCGAGAGCAGTTGAGGCACAATTTGAATGACGTAAGGCTCAAATATGCGACCAAGAATCATGGAAAGAAGTTCATAAGCCAATAGAGCTCCTTCTCGGTGATTGACATCCTTTTTATTGTCGATCGCACCTTTCAGTGTAAGCATGATTCTGTATTCTCGTAAAGCGGAGATTCCCTTTCCATTGACAAGACCTGCAAGACCATATGCTGCACCACGTCGACCAGCGTATTTCTTCGAGTTGAACAGTCTGTCGAGAACTAATTGGATGTAGTCCAAAGTGTTCTCCTTGGATGCACGAACGAGTGGTGGCAAGCATTCAGCCACGGCATATTGTACCGTCTCAGATGGGGTGCTTAATGTCTCTAGAAGTCTGTCTACAACCTTCGGTACACGTTCATCACCGGCTTTCAGATGTTGTGCCAGGGCACCATACATGATGATAACAGCCTCGTTTACTCTATCGGAAAACTCAGAGCCTTTGTCCGGTGTCTCAAGTGTACGTTCAAAAGTTTTCATCAATTCTTCCACTTTGTCCTTTCCATGAATAGCTATAATAGCTGTGGCAGACTCAACCATTTCTTCTCTGACAATTGAGTTTCTGTCACCAAGGGGCCCTTCAATCAAGAAGTTGAGGAATGTAGTAAGGAGCGATTCGTCAAAAACGGTAGCCAATTCTCTGAATGCAAGTGCAATTCCATTTCGGGCTTCCCATGGGTCCGACAGATCCATCTTCCTGGGCATACCGTACTCATCAAGCTGAGGAACTCGAGGCTTTGCCAACTCCGTATAAGAGGTTTGCAGACGGCTAAGCACATCCTTGAACGTTGAAGGCTGCAATTTTACAGCCTCAGCGATATATCTAGCTGCAGCTCGTCGAAGTTGCTTATCCATGCTTTCGAGATACGGTAGCATTCGGAATGGTGATTCGGTAGAAATTTTGAACTCGCTTTCCTCCCAGATTTCTCGCCCAAGCTCAACATTCTCGTCTACATCGTCATGGCATGCTAACCATATTTCATTGGAAAAATCGAGCTCACTCATATCAATCTCTGCACTAATTGACTGTAATACCGAGGTTCGTACAGCAACTTGTGGAACAATGGCTCCTTGTGCAAGAATTGAGATCTCATTATCAGTAATGTTTGGTGCGATACATCTGCACAGATCTGTCAAGCAATCTTTGATTGCCTTGTAATGCTGATTGTAGGTCTGCATCGACGAGATCAGAGTGGAGAGAACTTGGTCCCGAGGTACCAAAACGTCGGAACAGGCATCCGTATGAAAAGAAAGGAATTCCAGCGCGAGAACAAGTTGGGCATCAGCATCATCGCTTTCTCCAAATCCACCATCTCTAAGTACTAGGAAGACGAGAGGGAGAACATAGATGAGAGAGACTGTATCGAATGGGCGTTGTTCTGCAGAGAACCTTAGGCGGTACAATACACGTGTGATAAGAGCTCCAAGTGGTTCTTGAGTCAAGGCCGGTGGCAACTGCGGAACATTCATAGCTCTGAGCGTTGCCAACCCAATAAACGAACGGAGTATACCTATACGACTAGAAACTCTTTCGGCACAAAGGATATAAGCATCGGGGGCAGCTGTACCAGTAATCAATCCAGCTCCGGCATTTATTACCTTTACCAAAGCTCTCACGGCAGGTCCCATCCACAGAGAAGCTTCTGTTGGAGGTCCTGTTGCAAGACTTTTGATGATTCCAACTCCACGAAGAACTCTTGACTCTAGAGCTTGAATCTGGCGTCTGATTTCTGATTCTTTCGATAATTGAGCCTTAACTTTGGCTGTCTCCTCTGGAGTGAGCTTCTTCTGCTGACCCTTTTTCTTCGCTAATGAGGCTCGGAGATCTTCCTCCCATTTTAAAGTATCGTAATCCTTCGTGTTCTTGTTCGGAGTATGACTTTGAGCTTTAGATGCCAACACGTCTACAAAGGCGGTTCCTTCTGGAGTGCGGAAAATAGCCGCCTCCGTTGGTCCAACATCCGCGAGCTGAGCCGCGTCTAGGTCTTGCTCTACTAGTTCAACAATTCGTGCTGTCATAACTTCTGGAGCTACGAAAGCAAGCTCAGCAGCGGCGTTATATGCAGCATCTTTAACAGCCTTGGATCGTGGTACTGCGGCAGAATGTTGAATGCTTGTGATATCAAGAATCTGCTTTAACAAAGCATCTCCACTTTCTCTAGCAAGATTTCCAGGATCAACCTCAGCCTTCAGGCATAGCTCGATCCAGCTTACTCTTGGCAGAAGCTCTGGTCGACAGATAATCAACAGCGATATCATTTGATCCTTGACTACCACTTGATCCACAGAACCACCCCGTCGTGTGATTTCCGCTGGTGTCAAACAGATAGCTTTCAATACTAAGTGCAGATTCTCGTTTTCCGTTTTTGCCGATATTGGAGCACTGTCTTTTTCTCCTTGCTCAATGGATTGTAACCATCTCCACAAACCAGATGTAATGATTTTGGATATATTGCCAGGAGAGTGAATGTATAGCTGGGAAAGTAAATGAGAAGCATGTTTTCTGACATCATGATGTACATTAGGAGAACATATAGAAAATATGACAGCTTGAGACCAACCAATACCTACTAGGGATGCCGGGTCCAGAGAAGCAAGCTGATCCGGAAAGGCAAACAAGGCTCTAACAAACCACATGAAATCATCGTAGCTAGAAAGTTTGCTATAAATCCGAGGGTTTAGTATGAATGATGGCTTAGGCTCCATGAGTAGTGATTGATGCGAGACTTGAGCCTTTTTGAGCGCTGCGTCAATCTTTGGACCCGAAATAACACCTAATTTTGTCTGTGAGATTGCAGCAAGAACATAAGCTGCAGTGACAAGGCCAGACTGAGCTGCGGGTATGGAATTCGCCGTAACTTCTTGCCAAATATCTACCAATGCTGTGATAGTCTCTTCTGCCAAAGCCTTTGATTCAGTTAACTCAGCTTCTTCGGTATCCCATAGCAATTCTCCGAGGCGGATCGTCCATAGCTTCTTGGCGGGGACCTTTTTATCGGATATACCTTTTGTGAAGGTGTTAATGATGGATTTATCCAGGGGAGATTCGTTCTGCACTCTGTTCTTCAGGTAATGTAACAAAGCAAATGTCTCTGCTAACAATGCGGCTTCGTTGGCTTCCTTTCCTGTGATTGTCGCAAGGCCAATAGCTGCTGAAGCATTCGACTTGGACACGGGTAATATTGCTAGCATTTCTGCATAGTTGGCCCTCTGATCTGCTGCAGATACTTTGCCCCCTTTTAATGGTGTCAATATTTCTTCTGACACTTGGGCAATAGAGGTTTCATCATGACATTTAGGTACAATTGCTCTGAATGCAGAAAGTGCTCCTTGACGAATTGTGGGATTGGTCGACTTGATATTGGATAGGATAGGTTTTAAAAGCTTAGATCGAAGAACGTTTGAGAGATCTACTGAGCTAGGTAGAGACTGGAAGAGTGGTGTGACAAGGTCGTTTAGTACAATCTCAGGAGCTCTTAGTAGCGCTTTCTCGAGGGATGGTACAATTTCTCGCTCGAAATCTTCCTGGGTGGCAAAGTCTAAGAAAAAGTCTTTCAAAGCACTGGCAATATTTGAAGGCAGTGGAGTCCTAGAGGCTATGATCTCGCGCGTATAATAACCGTAAATTAAAGACTTCTTGCTTTCTAGAACCGCCTTTGCTTGCGGTTTCCTGGCGCATACTCCTGAAATTGCACCTAGCATCACAGCATTCTTGAAGGAAGGCTGAGCCTCCTTGGAACTCAATTTTTGGACACTGTCTCCGATTGCAGTTTCGAATATAGAGCTTTGAAAAACATTCCGCAAACCCCGCCATGTAGTCTTCAGTGCAGACGGCCTATGTTTTGATGTGATGCAAAGTTCAAGTGCCTGCGCATTACCAGCCACGACGACTAAGCCCCAGCTCTTCCATCTGGCTTCATTAGTGGTTACTTGTAAGATCGCACTACAATATTCGACCAAAACAAACGCATTGCTTGGTGCCAGCCCTCCCTTCTTAGTTTCGGCATCTAATGCATTTAAAAAACTTGACAGAAACTCAAAAGCGCAATCGGAATCAAATATATGCCGTATGCACAACTGGACAGCAAGTCGCGAATCTCTGTCGTGGTAATATGGTTATGTGGAAAATAGAAGTTGAAGAAGAACGGGGAAAAGTTTTGGATCGAGCTCTATAAACAAAGCATTGTTAGCAGGTAAGCAAGAGTGAGGGTATTGCTCGACGTTTCGTGCATTTACGTACCTTTCTTTGAAAGTCTTTCCTCGATCAATTTCAGCTGTCCCAATCGTAGATTTGTTGAAGAGGAAGTGAGCGCAGTCTTTGTAAGAGTAAGGTCCAAATCCACCCCCTCATTATGACCATTAATCTCCACCTCAGACATGTTGTATACCTTCAAGATCTCTCATGACCTGATGGTCTTTTCAAGTATCTTCTCAAGTATCTCGATAATGTACTCTGCGAACTGCTCGTATAATTGTTTATACCTAGTATCTGTGTGCAATTCTTGAGGGGTGAACTGATTGACTGGATTAATGTTATCGCGGCCTCCGAGAAAAAAGTTGGATAGAAATGACGACCCTAGCGATTCCACTGTACAGAGTAACAGAATACAGTAAAGAAATACTGGACCCCACTATAAATCGGCCCCGCGTTTGGCATTAATATTTGGCGTTACGAGGCTGCATTGTTTTAGGTACTTTGACATTTACGTCGATCCAACAAATTTAATCACCAATTCTCGAGACAAATCTAGAAGATGGCTGGTGGCAAGAAAAAGAAGAAGCCAGCTACAAATCCTGCCAGAGGTTTTGCTACCACCTCGATTGCTTCGAAACCCAAAAATGAAGCTATCGAAGCTATTAAGGAAAAGGATGTAGCGGATGATGCTATCGATACAACTGAGAGTCAACAATTGGGGGAAAAGGCTGGTGAAGTCGCAGGAAATGGATCTTCAAATCAGGATTCTAATTTGACTCCCGAAGAGTTCGAAAAGCAACTCGAGAATTCTGAACTTCAAATACTCGTCGAGAAACATTCGCAGAAGTCGAAGAGAGATGCGCTTCGTCAAAAGACCCGATTAGAAACCGATCGCAGAGTTCTACGAGGCCAATCAGAAACTCTTAACACGAGGAAATGGCTACCCCCTGAGCTTATGGAAGAGATCTTGGATCTAATCAAAATGGAAGGGCGATTTTCCGGTCCAGCAACAGATACAACCTCGTTAAAGCAGGTATCAGAGGAGGAGCTCGCAATTCGACTTTGGACTTTACAGCAAGCTCTCGTCGGGGCTGGGTTTGTAACAGATAAAGTATTATTGGCTCTCCAGCATGTTTTGGATATTTCGGATAAGATTGGCAGTAGCAATAAGGATTCAATTTGGGGTATGGAAGAATCGCTGGAGTGGCTTTCCCGTGAATGTTCGAGGGAAGAATTGCCTGACTATCAGAATGCACACCGCAGATTGGCGTCTTCGCAAAAGTCTCAAAATGGTATGTACATCTGTAGTGTTTTTTAGTTTACTAAAATTAATAAATTGTCTTCTAGGTACACCGTTTGACAGCCCTATGGCCTCGGGAACGACCACACCAAGAATCGAATCAGATACGAGGCATTTTGCATCAATTCAAAACGGAGGGAATACCCCCCGAAATGGAAAGAAGCAAGAAAGCAAGAAGGTAACCATAGTAGATTATGACAGCGATATTGACCCGGAAGATCTCCTCCCAGTATATCTGAAAACTAAAGAAAAAATGTTCATACTCCAAAACTCGAAGTCTACCACTGATACACGTTCAAATGGCAAAAAGGGTGCTCCGAAATCACAAAACAATGGAAGTCCCGTTGATGTAGAGTCAGCGAGGTTAGCAAGAAAGCTCAAGAAAATAGAGGATGATGTCTTGTTTGACAGATATCCTGCAGAATTACAGTGGAACGAACAAAGAATAAAGCTAGAGAGAGATGCAGCTACCTTGCGCGCTTCTGAATTGGCTGCAGATAAGGAAGCACAAGAGTCTGATATTTCAGTGGATTCTGATGACGAAATTAGCAGAGAAGCAGTTGCGATTGGCAAAGCCATGCTCGAGGAAACTGGTAGTGACGACGATGCCGCGCTGGCTGACCTTTTTGCCAGCTTGCCTGTTAACGAAGTAGATCCGTTGACTGGTAAAAGCAGTACGGTGATTAATGGCAAGGATGGGACGAAGGTTACTGTTCGAGACTTTGGAAAGTGGTCGGGCGTCAACCCAACCAGAGTGCTTGAAGAAGCCTGTCGAGCAAGGTAAGGGGCACAAAGATTACTAGGAATGAACCACGCTTACCAAATGATAATAGGGACTCTTCAGTGAGATTAGCTTACACTCTCATTTCTGATACCAGTTACTCTAATCGGCACAATCTCCGAATCACCTGGTCAAAATCACAAGATCCACTTGCAATTACACCCCTCTCGCAGGTCGAATATGCCTCAAGTCCGAAATTACAAAGTTTTACTATGGTCTCTGTATCCACCCCCGACTCCCGCCAATCTGAAGCGTATATTGCTACGACTGCATTATTTCTTATTTTTGGGTCGTCAGCAAAAGAAGATAAGGTTTCTCTCCGTTTACCAGCGGCATGGCGTGATCTTTGGACCGAATTTGCCGAGATTAAGAAGGAAAAGTCGGATGAAGAAGATCGAAATGCTATCAAGACGTTCCGTGATTTGGTTCGCGCAAAACGAGATCAAGAATTAGAAGATGGTGTCTTGATACATGGCGCTTTTCGAAATCGAGGAGCGGTCAGGACGCCTGGTAACGAGGAAGCTTCCATGGACAAAGGTCCCAAGGCAGGATTCGCTCCCGAGGCATATCAGAGAATATGGGCTGAAAAATCCTCGTCGCATAGTTATCAACATATGCTTCAGTCACGAATGCAGCTGCCTATGTGGTCATTCAAAGATGAGGTACTCGGTGCTATAGATCGCTCACAAGTAGTTATTGTTTGTGGTGAGACTGGGTGTGGAAAGAGTACACAAGTCCCAGCATTTATTCTGGAGCACCAATTGTCCAGAGGAAAGCCTTGCAAAATTTATTGTACGGAGCCTCGACGTATTTCTGCAATCTCTCTTGCTCGCCGTGTGAGTGAAGAGCTGGGCGAACGCAAGAGCGATCTTGGCACTCCTCGCTCACTGGTAGGCTATGCCATCAGGCTCGAGTCCAATACATCAAAAGAGACTCGACTTATTTATGCTACTACCGGAATTGTGATGCGAATGCTCGAGTGGTCAAATGACCTTAGAGATATTACACACATTGTCCTTGATGAGGTTCATGAGCGCACAATAGACAGTGATTTCTTACTTATCGTCCTTCGAAAATTATTGGTGCGAAGACCGGATCTGAAAGTTGTTCTAATGTCTGCAACAGTCGATGCCGATCGCTTCTCCAAATATTTAGATGGCGCTCCCGTCTTGAACGTTCCAGGCCGCACATTCCCCGTTCAGGTCAAATATCTAGAAGACGCTGTTGAGCTTACAGGATTTTCTCTAGATAATGGTCTGCAAGAAAAGTATACTGACCTTGATGACGATGTCGAGCTCGCAGATGACGTCTCTAGCGAGACAACGAAGAGTGAAAGTACGAAAGCTTTACGAGGTTATAGTAATAAAACTCGAAACACTATTGCACAATTCGATGAGTATCGGATAGAATTTGATCTGGTAACTCAATTAATCGCAAAGATCGCTGCTGATGACCGGTTGGCGCCATATAGTAAAGTAAGTTCCGTCCAAACCAATGCTCTGATCTGCATCTCTTGATGTGAACCAGATATTCTGGTATTGCACCAAAGATCACATGTAGCCTCAGACTTTTGAGTAACACTTTTATCCATGCTAATTACTTCAAGGCCATCCTTGTATTTCTCCCAGGTATTGCTGAGATTCGAACCTTAAATGATATGCTTTGTGGACACCCGGCATTCTCGTCAGACTGGTATATATATCCGTTACATTCCACCATCGCAAGTGAAGATCAAGAAGCTGCCTTCCTTGTGCCACCACCTGGAATCAGAAAGATCGTTTTGGCCACCAACATTGCTGAAACTGGTATTACTATTCCAGATGTCACTTGTGTAATTGATACAGGAAAGCATCGCGAGATGAGATTCGATGAGAGAAGACAGCTCTCTCGTCTATTGGAAACCTTCATTAGCAAGGCAAATGCCAAACAGAGAAGAGGTAGAGCTGGAAGAGTACAAGAGGGACTTTGCTTTCATCTTTTCACTAAATATAGACACGATGAAATTTTGGCCGATCAGCAAACCCCAGAATTCCTCCGTTTATCTCTTCAAGATCTTGCCATTCGAGTCAAGATTTGTAAGTTAGGTGGTATCGAGGAGACACTGAGTGAAGCATTGGATCCTCCGTCTGCTAAGAATATCAGACGCGCCATTGACGCACTTGTAGATGTTAGAGCCTTTACAGCTGGTGTAGATTTAACGCCGCTGGGTCTCCAGTTGGCGAGGTTACCACTCGACGTTTTCTTGGGAAAACTTATGCTCCTTGGTAGCGTTTTCAAATGTCTCGACGCAGCAGTAACAATCGCTGCAATTTTATCTTCAAAATCGCCATTCTCTGCACCTTTTGGACAACGACAACAAGCGGATACTGTCAGACTTGCCTTCAGAAAAGGTGATTCTGATCTTTTGACAGTTTATAACGCCTACCTAGCTTGGAAGAAAGTTTGCATGGCAAATGGCTCCGAGTATCAATTCTGTCGCAAAAATTTCCTCAGCCAACAAAGTTTATCGAATATTGAGGACTTGAAAGGACAATTGGTGGTTTGTCTTGTGGATTCTGGGTTTCTCCCTCTTACAGAGGCGGAGAGAACTGCTCTGAATAGGTATGTTAACTGTATTTGTTTTCTCAACGTGGTCTAATTAATGTAGAACACGTTACTCTAGCCGACGTCGACAATTTTTCGAAATACCCTTTAGAATCAATGCAAACAGTGATAATGATATCATTGTCTCTTCAGTTATTGGTTGGAGCTTCTATCCAAAGCTTCTTGTCCGGGATGGTAAGGGATTCCGCAACTGCGCCAACAATCAATCCATTAGTCTTCATCCTACATCTGTAAATAAGGGTCATCATGAGCTCAAATGGCTCTCGTATTATCATATTATGCAGGCAAAGCAGTAAGTTCTCTCTTCTCGTGTTACTTAGTTCTATCACTAAACCCAAGCAGATTTTATAATGCCCATGAAACTACAGCCGTAGAAGAATTCTCGATTGCTTTACTCTGCGGAGATGTCCGCTGTGATGTAAGTTCTATCTAAATATACCGTTAAAACTGCCCACTAATCTTGATATAGATTTACGCCGGTGTCTTCATATTAGATGGCAATAGGGCTCGGTTTGCTGTGTCGGATTGGAAAACGATGCTTGCTATTAAAACAATTCGAGCTCGACTTCGCGATATACTTACCAAATCTTTCAAAACGCCTGGAAAGGCCCTCACAGCACAACAACAAAAGTGGTTGGATCTCTGGCAGAAGATCTTCTCACAGGAATTTAAAGATAAATAGAGTAGATTGGGTGAAATTGGGATTATACGAACGGGCCGTTATGTTTTATAAAAGTCACATAGGCTATGCTAGGTACCCAAAATAAGAGTGTAATTTTATCAAGATACCATATATTGTACCATGTACCCTTCATCGGGAAATATCCATATCTGGGTGTACTCATAAATTTTTCATATCGATATGTCTGCGAAGCGACTTCGTTACCTTCATGGTGTTTGTCGTTAAATCTTTCATCCACTCCTTCTCTTGCACGTTGCACAAAAATTGGACACACGACAGAAGCAGATCAATAATTATATTTTAATTTTTAAGTGACACTAGAATGCTGAGCGGCTGAGGGGCGACAATGTGGATAAAGTGCCATATACTGATCTTATCACATTTGTCAAATACAAGAATCGAAGAATATAATAAGTCAATGAAGGTGGAGAATACACGGATAGGTAGTATTTGGTATTCATTTACGTTTCGATACTGGATCTCTTTGTAGATGTGGGAAATCTAATATTTCATCGTCATGGTCAACCTTGTCTTAAACTTTTGGGTGATGAGCCATTCAATACTCCTGTTGAGCGGAAGTATCTTTAATATCCAGGTTTGACTTGGAAGTTTGTTGGGTTTGATATCAGACGGTAGGGTAGTACGTTGGATATTCAGATTGAGTTGAGGAGTTTGGGAGCTACTATCATCAGATGGTCGTTATTTTATCTTCCAAGTTAATTTGGGGGATTTGTGTCTGACATCAGACGATAGTACCTTCAACATTCAAATTGAATTGGGGCAACGGGCATAATAGTTAATATTGAACGACTGTGCTTTCAATGCTTGAAGTTGACTTGGTAACTTTTGGGATTCCAAAACTTCAGCTTAGACTGCAAGATTCAATAGCTATCATCAGGGCTTCAGCATATACTCTCTGAAGATACAACTAATGGTGCTCAGTTGGCCCGAACAAGTTTTTGCATACTTGCAAGTTCCCATCTGATATTACAACTTTGATACACTGGATTTTTCTTCTATTTCTATCGAATCTTAGAGTTGTCGTCGTGAATGAGTCTAGCATACTTTTGAGTCCTTTTAATTTCATGACACGTGTGACAATTTCAATTCTTGGGAATTTCAAACATCAGTCGAGCCTCTTGATTGCTCTGCCCTTTTGCAAAAATTTAACTACTTTCTTCTGATATACCTAATCAACTTAAGCGCACATTCTCAAATGAAATGAAAATCTTCAATGAATATAATTGCATGACCTGATTTAGAATATTCTGAACGTTATCTTGTTCCATGCTGACCTGGACTATCAATGATTGTTAAGGTATCGCCTAATATTCAACAACCAAGACTACATATTGTCTTATTTTGACTCAACACTTCGAAAGATATAATTGTTCAACCTGGTCAACAACAATCAAAACGATTAATTGTTCGTCACTCACCTAAATTATCAATGACTGTAATCAAATCACCTGATCTGCAATAATAAGAACATCAAAGTGTCTCAATTTAATAAATACAATCTACAAAGGGGAATTAGATTTGGTCTTTCTCGGCATTTTATCAGCTTTTGATAAGTATTAGTCATTTAACGCTTTTTGATTTGTCTAAATTACATCTAATGGCCCGTTTCTCTCTCCATTCACTTAACTGCAGCCTTTATCTGCTTCCCACTTAGCCGAGGGCAAGTTTTCTTAACAAACCCACGAATATTAGACCCAATTGGCCCAGAAACCTCTACCTGATTCTCCCCAATTGGTCCATTGATTAAGATTACCATACCACCAGCGCTAGACTCTTTAGCCGCATTTAAATCCTTCAATACAGAGTACAAAGCCCCGATAGTTGGGAAGCTAATCGTGATGACCTCACGAGGGCCTCCTGAACCTTGGGTAGTAGCCGAGTTGGACTTGCCTAGTTGTGCCGAAGAAGGGCTCAGACTAGTGGATTTATCTCTACCGAGGGTAGTAGGAGTAAAGAGCCTGATATTTAGTTGCTCAGAACTAGAATTTGGTGCAAGCGGCTTGGTAGGAAGGGAGTTTAATGCATTTGCCATGCTAGTAGCCAGAGGAGAGATAGCGCCAGAGCCTTCAGACTCGTCGAAGGAGAGAGATACGGCTTGCTTAGCAAGAGTAACATCGTCAAAGTAGGCGGCATTGCGTTCTTTATCGTGCTGATCAGTCCATGGGACTCTCTCCATGGAGTAGCTTTGGTGAGCTTCTCGGTTCTCTGTGATGTAAACAGTGATTTTTGATAGTTTCTGAGCCGATTTAGCCTCGCGCTCTCTGGCTCGAGTACCGGATCTCTTCGACATCTTTGCGCCGGAATTGCTTGCTGGGAGAGATGGTGTTTGTTGATCTTTATATGGCTCTTTAAGTAAGGTGGCGCCAGAGCTTTTCTCGTTGCTAGCTTCCGAGATATCATTAGATGCGGTAGCCATAGCGATAGTGGTAACAGTACTGGAAGTAATAATGGTTGAAGCTGAAGATGTTGTTGCTATGGTATTGTTGATTTCTTGCTCATCCATCAATCTCTCAAGCTCTTCGAGGGACATCAATCCGTCATCTGTGGTAGACATATTGTTCGAGGTACGGTAACTACTGGCAACTGAATTGATGGCACCGTAGTTCGTGAGGGGTGATGTACGAATGAGAGTCAAAGAGAGGTCTTGGGATGGGAATACAAGATAAATAACGTACTCGCGTACAAAAATAGTGGTAGAGATAAACAAACGAAACAAACCAAAATCACTTCAGAATCACTCTTAGCTCTATTGTCAATGCATTCCACAACCATCTACTATTTTAATACGGATAAAATGAATTTCTTCATGATACTGATTTAAAAACATAATGGTCACTCTATTTACTTCTAAGTGGTCATCTTTATATACTAGAAGACCCTCCATTCGTCTTCTTGTTACCCAAAGACACTTCTGACGCATCAAGAGCTTTACTCAAATCAAAACGAATGTTTAAAAGTGTACTACAATCTACTTTGAAGGTTCCACGCCAGAAGCAAAAGTAAAAAAGAGAGGTGATACTGATAAAGATGTATGTTGCATGTCATGAATATTTCTGCAAGAGTGCACATTCTCATTACGCCATTATTCGCATACTGGCGGAAATCGAGTATGGCTCATTGCTGTTCTAGACATTTTTATCGATATAGTTATCTGAAGAAGATACGAGACCATTTCTGAAACCTAGACCTTTCTCACGCACATCCCTCTTCTTGGCCATCAACTTCCGTCCTCAATTTCGATGGTGCATATGTTGCGAGTCGAATTTGGTGCCTGCTTCTACATGCCAAAGGGTTTGAGTGGTCTCTGTAGGGTTCTGGGCTTGTCGACGACCACGACCCTCCATGCCCTTCGAGTCTCGAGACATGCTTCAATTTCCATTGATTTCTTGGAGATTCATTTCCTTCCGCAAAATGTACCATTATCTATGCTTTCAAATCGATCTCGTCTTCCTGATCCGTATGTAGATACTCCATTGTCGCGCCTCTTTCGTAGCTATCTGCCAGTTTCTCTGGAGTGCGTTCTATCGTTCCCAGTTTCTGTTTTCGAAAATACTGCGCTTTCTATAATAAAATTTTAAGTATCTATTTACTTCAGTTCCTGATAAGATCAATTGATCACTCTACCTTAATGATAAATGATGAACATGACATCTGCCATTCTGTATGGTATCTGCAGCTCCAGTGTCAGAATTTGGCTTTGAGACTCACCAAAATTGAAACACCTCTGGTATGATGATAACATCAAACAGATTGTGTAATCACCGCAATTACAGTGGGATGCTCTTCCTCAGCATACTTTGTTGACTTTTCGGGTTTCCACAGCAGGTTGATGTTGTTGATGGTTGTTCCCGAAGTTCTGCCGCCCCTTTCACCAAAATGTATTCTCGCTTCGAGGTAAAGCCTAGACGTGCCATCAATATCCTTGTGAGTGACCTCTGCCATAAAACTGAACTATCATAGATGACATCTCAATCTTTTGTTGTCGCCACTTGTTTGCTTCTGTTCTTCGTTGACTTTTCGTCGTCTTCGTTCACCATTCACTATCGGTTGAAATGGAAGATAAGAGACTGTGATTGTAAGTGAACGCTTTGGAGGGTTCTGCAAAAGAAAAATTTCTCATTAGCAAGGACACGGAAAGTGCTAGGATTTACTGCACATATCGTGAATGAAATATTGCAACGTGTGAGGTATGATGAGTTGTGGAAGCTGGTGCAAGTTGCAAATGTAATACGCAGGATATTGCAACTTGGTGGGCACGTCAATTGCTTTGAGAAACATGTTCTTTTTGTGGGCAATTTAAAACCTCTTGCGTTTGAGAGTATACTGTGGGAGATTAGTGTAGAATAAGTAAATTTGTAAGTGAGATCAGAACTCCTTAAAATTCAAACATTGAAGAAATGATAGCCTTTGAAGTGAATATTCGTAATATCGTCAATCACAAGAGTGAGGTATACCTCGGTAGCCTTCTGGAAAATTAGACAAGGCTGTGCTCACTGTCATAAATTCATATTTCAGCCTGCCAGAAATGAAGTTCAGTAGATTGACACTCCCATAAGCTACTATTTAAGGTAATTACCAGATGCGCAACCCGTAAACTCTGGCATTTGACATTGAAGGAAACATTTGAGACCACGCTTTTACTCGCTGTCGTTCAAACCATTGGTCGTCGAAGGGGAAACCTCGGGCGAAAATTTTCATTGGTGTGTACCGTTTAGGGAGAGAATTCGTGCTTTTGTTCCGTTTCCCCGAGAAAATTGAATGCAAAAATTCAGTTAAGAGACATAGTGAATGGACTGTTTTGGGAAAGCGATATGGCTGATCATTCTCGATATATCATAATTGTTCTTTGGACCTCTAGTCCGAGGCTTTCCAGTTGATCACAATGGCGCAAGAATTTCCATGAGTGTGTGTTGAGTGTGTGTTGAGTGTGTGTCGTTGCAATCACGACTACCCAATCATGGAAGTTGACTTTGTGGGCTGAGCAGTTGTTACCTCGAAGTCGTATGTTCTAGACCGCATCGTTACTTTGTTGGCAGTAGAGGATGTATTTTCGCCGTTATTAACATCTACAGATCGAGGCGTGAAGTAATTTTTGTGAAGACTTGCATTCTCTTCGTTTGACAGAAGATTGAGAACCTCTGGCTCTGGTGAAGTGCCACAATAGGCAGCATAGTCAGTCCATTCATCGATGTTGATATCATTCGTTGGATATGGAGGATATTCCAACGGGAAGAAACTAAGTTCTTGAGGCGACTGACTTGGATTATGTGTGGAGCTAATACGTGTGTGTAAGTCTAGATGCTCTAAATTGCTGCGCGGGGACTTGGCGCAAGATTGGACAAGCTGTCGTTGGATTGTGCGAATGGGGAATTCTAATTCAGGCAAAGAAAATTCGGGAGGGTGATTGGCTGAATTTGAAGTTAACAACGGAGAGTCGTCATTAGGTTGACCCGTCGGAAGGCTGCTTTTACCTGGAAAGTTCTCTTCCAGGCCCGAGTTTTCTACGTTTAAGAGTGGATTTGGTGATGTAGGCTCATTTTCAATCTGAGTGATGTTGTCCATCGTACTGATATTCAATAACAGATATAAGACACAAGAGATCTAAGTGCAACCTTAGAAGCCTCCGCAGATTAATGATGTGGTTTTCCAGAGAGAATTAGTTATTAATCCCTAGTTTTGTCGAACAGGTGATGATACTTGGAAAGGACAAATCTAGACTTGAATCGAACTGAAGTAATTGCTTGAATAAGCCTCTTGTCTTTCAGATCGTAAACTTTTATTTAGTAGAATTGACAAAAATCAATAAATCCAGCATTTTAAATAGCTGAGGCTGACCAGCAGAATCTAAAATAACACGGCTGTGTCAGGAACGATACTATTGAATGTACGGCAACGCATCCACAGATATCCTAATCGGACTTCTTGATGACATAGAAAGGAATCATCATGAATTTACAGTACACACATTTTCTTCACATCACAAATGCACAAGCGCCGATGTACGGTTTCCAGGACCAGCCAAATAATTCATTCCGATTTCCATCACGTGTTACGCGCACTTCATCAACTCATCATGATTCACTACTCTCTCGGCAGCAGTACAACATAATTGAAGATATCTTGATCTCAGAACAACAAAGTCAAACGTATTCGGTGGTCAAGCTGTTATATGCCTCGACTCCCACTTCTAAGATTCTTATGCTAATAATTTCTCAGGGTTGGGATTTTATGGATCTACAAGTCCGATCTCTTCGGAGTGTGACTATAAGCAACTGAATTTAATCTGCTCTGCAGGAACAAAATCAACATCAAAACCAACAATGGGACCCACTACCTGGCTTGTACCAGGGAACCAGGATAAATACAAAATTTGGTGGTAGCGCGACGAGGACACAAATTGATAAGAACAAATCCCCTTCCAAACAAACACCTTGACCACTGTACAATATGTATTTTTGGGCATTTTGTTTCTGGAAATATTAATTGTCTTGACAATTGTTCCATGTCATCATTCTCGAACATTGTCGCGGCGCTGGAAGGTGTCGGGGAAAAAGAACTAACAACAAGTGTGATATGCTGTAGAAAAAGATGCGCAACAAAATTTTAAAGTCGCTCAAAACAACATCAATAGAAAATGTTTGAATCATGAATTTAACTAAAAGTTGTCGCTAATGAGATGGTCCCTCATAATGATCATACTACGAACCAGCAGCCATTTCCAGCACTTCGAGCACTTGCTCTTTACTAGTCAGAGGTACAGCATTTGTAGGTAACCACCTATCTTTCAAACAATTATCCGCCAGTGCATCCAACTGTTCTCTCTTTACGCCCACATCCTTCAGTGTCCTCGGCATGCCAAGTTCGCGCACGATAGCTCCCACCACATCACCTGCATCGGAAGCTTCTCTTTTCAATCCGCTTCTCTTGAGTACGTCTTTGACGGTAGCTACCTCCCACAAAACGTCTAGTACTTTTCTTTGTCCTTCAACAACTTTTTCGTCATTGCCGCCATGCTTTGCATTATATTTCAATACGTGCGGTAACATGATACAGCTCGTCTCGCCATGGCCAACACCAAGCGGTCCTAACTGATGCCCAATTCCATGGCTCCCGCCCATTGGGATACCTCTGCTAACCCCCTTCATTGCTTCCACCACCCCCCACATTTCCTTTAATCTCGCGTCCTCATTTGTCGGATCTTTCTTAGTGATCAACAAATTTGGCACAAGCAATCTCAATCCATTCGAAAACTCCTCATCGCTTCCCGCGCAAACATTTTCATCGAGCGAGCATAGTCCTTCGACACAATGATCTACGGCTCGAAGACCGGTACTAAGCCAAACATGTTGAGGAGTAGAAATACACAGGGAAGGAGATAGAATGATAAGAGATGCGCCCATCGATGGGTGATTAAAGGCCACCTTCTGATGTGTCGAAGTATTGGTCGCTCCAGCAAATGGTGAGTACTCTCCACCAGAAAGGGATGTTGGAATGTTGATTATAGGGACTTGACATGGCTTTAGATCTGAGGTTTTGGCCTCTGCTGAGAGAGAGTAGAGTTCGTCGGGAGTGGATACATTGTTTGCTAATGCCTAGTTCCGTGTTAGGAAATTCCGCAAGAAGTATTACCAAAATTAGGGGGTATAATAGCATAAGATAGTAGGTCTAGTACTTATGAACCCGCAAGCTAGAGGTCTAAGGCTACCCAGAATTTTGGATACTAATATTAAGCTGGGAATTATCCCGATTATATGAACGACTTTAACATACGAATGAGATGAGTTTTGCTCCGTCAGTAAGTGATCCAGCTCCAAGCGTAACAATGATATCTGCTTGTTTCTCCCGCATGTCTTGTACGATTTCCAAGACATCATCCCATGGTGTGTGTGGTTTGATTCCATACCTCACGCCCACCACCAGGTCACCAAGGCGTTCCTGAAGAGAGCTAAAATTGGAAGTCTTGCTAATAGAGTTCGATACAATTATGTAGACCTTTGAGGCATGGAATGTATCTTTAATGTGATGGGTATATGCTTCAGGAAAGGGGATGCCGGTTGAAATGTGGGGCTTGGATTTTGGAGGAAATGCCAGAGTGTAGGTCTCGTTAGTGGCTGTCATTAGATCAAGATTCTTATGAACGAGTATTGTAATGAAAAGATTGCTTCTTCGAGGCTAGGATTCAGATGTTTGGATGTGATACAAGATTTTCCTTCACGTAACCGACGTTGGACGTTGACTATGATCGACTGATTATTAATCATGCATAACTCACATGTGAACTGCCGCCGAACTGCCGACATTCGGAGAATATCGCAACGTCAACCATCTGAAGATAGGTACACCATGCCATATCCTTCTTAATATTTAGCAGCAATTTGTGTCTATTGGATCTGGTAGAATAGCTTGGTCCGTATGTTCATTATCGAGTATTGAATGAGAGTCCCATTTCCCGCAAAATGTTTCACGGCTCACCCTTTTTTTTCCCGAAGAACAAACTTTTGGTTCTGATAAAGCATACCCATCGAGGCGGTTGGACGAAATACTCGAATTTTGCGCTGAGTGTAGTCAGGATCCTCCGAATTAGAGGTAGACACACATATTTCTTTCGAAAATGGGAGGCTGGTAAGTGTCGATCATGCTCAAAGGGCCATAACGTAATTGTTCTGTCGAAGTTTGATTGGCCATGATCCCAAAATCAGAAAAGTTTTTGTCGAACCGGATAAAGAGGATTTGGTACCTCCATGTTTTGTTGCATATCTGTACCAGGGTGTGAAGACTGGTTGAAAGTAAAATCCTGCTTTATTATTTTCTGTTGCGTATCTGTACTGGGGTACAGGGATATAAGAGTTTTCAGATTTCTGGTCTAGACCCAGTACATGAAGGCAGTACCATGGAAGTTTGTACTTTATTAGTTTGGTCCTGCCAAACTCGGTTATACAAATTTACGAAGTTTCTGGTTCATGAGGTGCTGCTTTGCTATTATTGTAGAACTACCAGTATCTATACCTAAGTAGCCAGCAGCTATCAAGACTTGCATAGTGCCTCTACATTGTAGAAGTAAGTCTGAGCGCAAGACAGAACCTATTCTTTCAAAGATACTAGGCAAAATGACGTGTAACAACTCGGAGGAGAAACGTACATTCATTCATTGTCGATTTCCGTAAAATCTTCATTCGAATCGTGGCTTCCCAAAGGCCACGAGATAATTCACCGAAGCAGTAATCAACCAGATTGACTAGCTCGGTCTAAATTACATTCTTCGCACTAGTAATGGCTTGGATGAATTACGCAATCGCCTGGTGGGTTTTTGAAACCGCAAAAGTCAAAACGAAACGATTAATAACTTAAAATACTTGCACCAACTACCACTGGATTTAACTCAATACTCCGAACGCTGCGATTCTATTGCGAGAAAATCTTGGCAGTATCCCAAAACTGAGCATGCAAAACAGGATTACCTCTCTTGGGGAGTGTTGCAAGGCTTACCAATGAGCCGCAATGAGACTATTATATCTTGTTCATAAAATTACGGCAATGCTCAAATTAAAAACGTTTTGATCCATGCATGTCATACTGTGAAGGGCGGGAGGTACGTTCCCATCAAAATATGTATCTATCAATGGAAAGGACGACCAAACTAAAAGTAGTATGAATGGAAAGAACAGCCAAGCTAGAAGTAGTAGGAAAGGACAAGCATCGACCTATGACACGCTGACATTTGATCTCTAACGTTGATCGACCAATCTGCATTTCTGACATATCACTAAAGTGAAACGCAGAACTTTAAAAGGTGCCCGTCGTCAAATTTTCATTTCAAAAGAATTTGGAAGCGATCTCGAGATGATGCAAACACATTCCTAATTTTTAATTCGCTAGCTCTGATTTTAGCGGTATAGTCTTGCTCATTGTCTTTTCACCATTCCCTAAATATTGTTTGTAAATGAGGCTCATCAAACTAATATGGCCCTGTGCATTGGCGTTGAATGCTGTGTAACCCATGTTTCATGACTCATCGGCCGCAACTAGGCTGCTTGGAATACTTACCGAAGAAATCATATCTGATAGCGCGTATGAAACTTAGAGAGCCTTGAAGGCTGCCAATGCATATTGCCGTTATATGTGGGTGATTTGACAAGGCCGTTCATCTTTGACTAGTTTGTGTCTTCATTACACATGAGGCTCATTTCGTTTACGAGCGTTTGGAAAAGGAGTCCCCGCCATCTCAAAATTATTGACGCAAGGTCTGATAAGATCGGACGAGCGAGAGTGAGAGTTGGAGGATCCTTCAAGGAGTAATCAGGCAAGCTGCATGACATGATGCTAGAGCGACTTGATTACTTTTCCAATGCCATTAAATCAAAAACTTAGATGTAGTTCAAATATATAGTGAATAAGATGAAAGCATGTTGTTTTGACCATAGAGGAACTTTCGGGACTAGGTAGTCATATTATTAGCTGGTTCTTCAAGCTTCATCTTTTGGCTTCAACTCATCTCAGATATACTTTCTTAACTTTTTTTGGTAAGGATCTTGAGAAGAAACTTACGTCCTAAAATTAGCGAGGAAAACTAATATCAGGAAGCTTCTTCAGCGATAGCTTAAGCTTGCTGCTCAAGATTTCTCTAAGATTTGTTAGAAACTGTTACTAGATACTTACACCTTACAAAATGAAAATCTATCTGGTAGTACCTCTTGGTCTAGTCCTTGGGGCAAGCGCTACCGAGAAAAGAAAACGTAGATCTTGATACTAGGACTTTCTAGTCACATTGAATTAGAAGTTTGACACTCCTAGCTTGACACTTACAGCAATATAGTCTATCATGAAGAATATCTTCCTGTTCATACGGTCGACTAAGCTCCTCTCAGTCCACTCTTTAATGAATTTCAACAAGTCACCAACTTTATACGCTACTTCTCATTCGCATATAAATTGTAGACAGCCCCCGTACCTTCCAGAAATCGGATTCCTATTATATATTTCACACTCTACAGATTAGACTTACATTTTATTAATCTATCAAACATTAAACACCTATCACTCACTATTTTGATACTCGAAGATACTCTTTACATCTAACTTTCAGTTTCAAAGATTTTCATTTGTTTCTATCTAATACCGAGCGAATACTACTATCTATTAACTCGACACTCGAACATATTCGTCCGAGTTATTTAATAATAATATCTGTAATTAAATTCATTTCCGTAAGTTTCCGTCTCCGTCCGAAATTATTCACCACCAAGCCCCTTGAGAATCTCTTGGTGTCGTCATCACCAGTAGTCATTGGCATCGAAGCTACCTATTCATTCAACATGTATTTGATCAAGGAGAGAGTTCAAACACGGCACAGCCTTATCTTATAACAGTTAAGTCACATCTATTAACGTTTATTATAGGTATATCTAGCCATATACTCATAGTCATGTTTTCTCCAAGTTCTGTCGCGCAATGCTTGCAAAAGCTTCAACTGCAGCAACAAGAAGACATCGATGATGTGGATGTGGAGGATACAATTGTATCACCACTTGTGAACGACAGCGCGTAAGTAACCTCTCTATACCTCGCATTTGCAACTCATTCTCCCCTAAATTCCCTTGGCTATGTGCAAAGTTGGCTAACTCAAAACAGCGATGTCGTCGGTGCCTTTAAAAATTGCCCAGTCGATATCATCTTGCAGATCATGAGCGAGCTTAATCTCGTTTCCAAAGTTTGCTTCTCGCTAACTGGTTCCCACTTCCGAATAGTATTCAGGAGGTATTCCGACGTCGACAAATACATTCATGGTAGTTGTCACCCTTTAACTCCCGATACCTGCTATGCTGCTCGGCTATCCCTACCTCTAAGCCTGCAAGTATCGAAGTGCGGAAGCTATATGTTGGATATGGACAAGCGCTGCTTTGACTGTCTGCCACTTGATGATAGTGAAGTGGAATGGTACCCGACTCTCGCAGACTTGTTGTGGAACGAGAGCTTCTTCTGGAGCGGCGGCGCACAATGGTGCGACGGGTGCTACAGAGTTCTGCCACCTACAAGTTGGGATCAGTGTGCAATGGAGAAGGAATTCTGGGACCATGTTGAGAGCCCCTCATCGACCAAACTCCTGCCTCATGAATACATCACCGACCTTCTTGCCAGAGCTCTTGTCCAGGGTGTCAAGAAGCGTCGCGAGGATTATTCTTTCATCGGTGTTCCTGACAGCTTTATCCCGCAAATAAAGGCCCTCAGCTTCGGAGGCGAACCTTATCAGTCTCGAAGAAACGATATTGATTTGACTATCTGCGCAAAATGCAGAGTCAAGAAGATCGTTACTGATAACGGTCGCAGACAAGAAGCGTGGAACTGGGGATCGAGCGGGTTTGAAGACACTGGAAAGGAGGCCGACGGAGTCGGTATGGTTGGACATGGCAAGAACATGGGACGAATTGTGTATGCGGATCACTTGGCAGAGCCTCAATTTGAGGATAGCTGGATGTATTTCGTATTGTGGGAAGACATCCTGAGAGAATCTGGACTTTTCGTAAAAGAGTATGAGAAGGTAGAGTTGCCGTGTTCGAGAAGCAAAGTCTCGAGGACTTCTGAGTTGGCAGAGTTGGATTGGTAATTAAAAAGTTTTTATCAATCAATTCAGTCAAAGGGAGGTCCCGGATACGGTATCTCTACCATATTGTAATCATTTACAACAAGAAAAGGAAGGATGAAGGAGCCCACAGTCGATACCCATAGCTAGATAGCTCGATGTTCGTTTTTGCATAATGATACCCATACCCAGGTTTTTAGTTATGGTCATCCCGTGTGTTCAACATCCCATCCCGCATCGCTAGATCTAGAGGACCTAGGCGAAACATCGGCTGCTAAAATCTATAGAAGAAGTGGAACGAAAAGTCCTACCTCTATACAATCAGGAGTCTTTGTTCAGGTTCCTGCTACCAGTTCCCACTTCCCATAGATAGAAGTCGCGTCTAATCTTCGGACGGTTTCTCGTCCCGACATTGGTGAGGAGAATGCAACAATATAAAGGGAATCCCAACGCAGAAATACAATCCGTCCACCAGGTTCATGAGCTTTTCGGGACCAACTTCCTTGGCGCTTGGCGGCTGCTTGGCGGTTAATTTGCGAAGTTTCTTCTAACCACACCTGTCGCTAGCGAGTCATGTCTTCCCAATTTCACGATACCCCCAACAATGGTTTCATGTGAATGGATGGATCCACTGCCATGCAACGGTGTAAGCGCCAAGCCGACGTCGGAAAAATACTGAAGCTTCTATATCCGCCAAGCTTCCAATCACCACGTCCCATATGCACATGACGATGTAGCACAGCTCTGGAGAAACCACGGGGTAATGCCCGAGTAAAGATTGCAGGACCAAGTTAATCGCTCCAATTGCTTTCGCTTTCAGGTCGGTACTCAGTAGTATACGTCCCGATACTTCATGTACCCGATGCTAGCACAGTGAACCCTCAAGGGATGTCCGGCTGTGGTCATTCTCTCAGCTACCAACATTATCTTGCTGAGATAGTACTCCAGCTGATCGCGTGGTATAAACCTGGCCAGCTTGATTATGGAGCAAGAGGAGTTATTCCGTTCGTATTCACAAATTGTTTCTTCACCCCCCTCCACCTTCGAAAGATAGCACGAATTAAGCCGCAGACTCCCTAGAACATGCCAATGAAAGATTTGGAATCTCGTTCCAAGAAGAGCAGTCACTCTCCGATATGTTTTATGGATCTATACGAATTCATCGGCGCGAGTGAGGTGCAGGAGCTCCGAATACTCCGCAGATTTGTGACTATATAAGATCCATGATTCCATACTGAATGACCACTATCTTCATCCTCTGGCAAGCATTAAAGACTCAATTTTATCTACACTCAGCATCGACTCCAATCATTCAATATGGTCGCCACACTCAAGTTTGTAAGCCTCATGGCTATCCTCCCCTCCGCTCTCGCATGCCTAGGTTACTCCGGAGGAATTCCCAAAGTAACTTCGACAAAGACTAACAGCAAAGTCATCGAAATTGCTGCTGGAACCACCTTCGACGGTGGCTGGGCAAGATACGATCGTGGATCCGGTGCTTGCGGTGGACAAATTGAAGGAGGTAAGTAACACAACTACTCTAACACATTCAAATTACCCAAAAATGAGACTAACACTCCTCATCAGGCGACTCTGACGCCGTATTTCTCCTCCACCCCGGAGCAACTCTCCAAAACGTCATCATCGGCAAAAACCAAGCTGAGGGCGTTCACTGTGCTGGAGCTTGCACTCTCAAATTCGTCTGGTTCGAAGACGTATGCGAGGATGCCATTTCCATCAAGAAGGACAAGGCTGGTGATCAATCATGGATTATCGGGGGCGGAGCATACCATGCCTCGGATAAAGTCGTGTAATACAACGGATGTGGAACTGTCAACATCATCAACTTCTACGTTGAGGATTATGGAAAGTTGTACCGAAGTTGCGGAAACGTGAGTTTTGCTTTCCACTTGTGATATTTTTTTTCCCATTTATTTGTATTCTCTCGCTTCTTTTACAATGGCTTGACTAACTTTCTCATCAGTGTTCATCCCAATGTAAGCGCAATGTCTATATTGAAGGCACGACTGCTGTCAACGGCGGTATACTTGCTGGTATCAACTCTAACTACGGAGACACGGCCACGTTGAAGAATGTCTGTTATGATACTGCCCACGCATGCCAGATGTTCACTGGAAACAACAAAGGCGATGAGCCCACTAAGGCCGGATACTGCAGTGGATAATTTTTTCCAGATGAAAATTATAAGTGGTGGAGTTAAGAAGGATCTAGATGGTGTTGGCCAAAGAATGATGGATGGACTTTTGGGCGATGGTTGAAGGGTGATTGATGTTGCTGTTGTCATTGTTGTATATTTTCCTGTCAATATTTTTGAGAACCGATTGAGTTCTGTACATACAGTAGAAAGAAATACTTATCTATACTACTTCATTTACTCCACCGTGCACATATCATGACCGCATAGCGTAGTCCTTGCTTTGAAAACCCAATAGAACATAAGAATTGTTCTAACATCCCTAGAAACTCGCTCTGTGATCGAAATGCAAAAAGGTAAACCCCATGCTCCGAATTCATGAAAACGATTGAATTAGTCAATAAAAGTACTATATACCACTTGATCTAACAAGTTTTCATCATTCGTTCCATCCGCTCATTATTCAATAGAAATTAATCAATCAATTATAGCATGTCTCATTCCCAAAAATTAGCTCATACCCAACATCCCTCACATTAAGTATACTCGCCCCTTCATTCCCCATTAAGCACACAACCCCTTTCGCCTCTTTTCACTGTCTCCCCCAAACCTCTCCTAAAAAAATGCAGCACCCACAGCAGCCATACCCCCAAGAACCGCCATCATTCCGTTAACACCCACAACCCTCTCCCCAGCCCCACTACTCTGATTGCTACCCGTTGACTCTGCTGCACTCGCCGTGTTACTAGATGAGCTTCCTCCAGTCGTCTGCGCCTTCGCAGTAGTTGTTCCACTTCCACTTCCTGCTCCCGTTGCCGTCGCTGTCGCATCACTTGCAGTGGAAGTCGTAGACCAATCTTTTGAGATTGCAGAGGATGTAGTGGTTGATGCGTAAGCCACGGCATCATTACAATAGGCTTGTTTATTGGCGAGAACTCCTGTGTAGCCTGTGTCATTCGGACACACATTATAGCAGCTATTAGACAGATGAATTAGTCAGGGTCCAGATCGATTATAATGCAAAGGACAGATGAAGGAAACTCAAAAGATAGAGTGGGAGAAGGAAAAACATACGTCAAGACTGAATTCCAACTCGTGCACAAACAAAGATAATCGGTAGATTGGCACGCCTGGGCAATCGCCGTTGTCGAACTCACACATGCTTCGAGAACATTCTGTGCCTCACAAGCACCAGAGAAACCACCCGTAGCTGCTAATGTTGTCGTAGTAGCAGCATAGGAAACCAAGGTCGCGAAAGAAAGAGTTGCTTTTGAGAAGTGCATTTTTGAAGTTAAGTTTGAGGTTGTAGGGATGTAGAATGGATGCAAATGAGATGTACGAGTATGAAAGTAATTGCGAGTATTAGACAGGTACTATATGCGAGAGTAGTGTAGTATGCGTTGTTTGTGTAACTTCACAATGATAAATTGATCCAACGGTGTAATATACGCGGTACAGAGAGAAAAAAGCAGAGAAAAAGAAGAAATTTAATAACAACGCGCATACATCCCATATAAATATACAAACCATCTCCTTCCTTTTCACCGTCCAAAAGCCAAACTTCCCCCGTGTGACCAACCAAGATATTCCAACCAAAATCAACATACACTCAAAAGCAAAAGAAACTCCCCGGACAACCAATATATCACAATCTTCAGAATGATCTTCGGACTGCTTCCCCATGCTCCTTTTTTAAGCATATCCCGCATTGATATTGCCCCAAAATACCTAGCGTGTCATTGGTGCACTTCCGAAAATAGCCTAGTCTCTGTGTACATAGACAACTTTAGGTTGCATGTTTCAGGGGTCGCCGAGCAACCGTGTTGCCCAAGTAGTTCAATATGCCATGCATATTTCTACTTCTAACGTACCTCACTACATATACTAAGTAATTGTTACCGTTGGTCGAATCAATAACACAAGTCATCATTTGAAGCGGAATCGTTCAGATGCATGTATGTATGCATTGCATTAAGCACTTCACGGACCAGAAACCTCTAAGTGAAGAAGCGGCCCGAGGCAGAAGTCTAGAGATCTACATCAATTAGAGACACAAACAACCACTAAAGAATACTAGTTTCGATAACTTTGATTTAATGCTCGTGTCGTGCTCGTTCTACACTCTACCCATCCACCATGATTATGTTCCAACACTTGCTCTCTGATAAGTTTATTCATCAAGTTTTGACAGCATGCTTCGCATTATGTTTTTGATTGCCAGACCTATAATTTAGACTTGGAATGCCCTCAACAAAGTACGCTTTCGAAATTTATTGCTCGAAACAAGTGCTCGTGATCAAGATCTGGTTACTAGTAAGCTGTCATTGTATCTTGTAACTCTAATCTTTGGCAAATGCGACCTACCATACAAAAGTTTGTACGGGGGGCTACACCCAAGCCCTGAATCTTGCTCAATTTTCTCTTCATATTTGATTGGAGATGGTACATCAAGAAAAACCATCACGAGTAAATCAATGCGGTAACGAATGATAATTCTCTCTAATGCAATACCCACCAAATATAAGGTCATCACATACTTTGAGCTGGGTTTGTTTTCTTTCGATTAATGTACCAATCGTTACAATGCATTTCCTAACGAGACTTGAGCCATGAGACGGCTATTTATTCCGGATAATAATTCATACCTCCAATCCATTCCAGGTAATATAAAAGTTGAGAAACCTGGACCTCCCTCAGCTTGTATAGAAAATAACACCATGCAGAACCAATGAAACCCTTCTAAAACATAAATCACTCCTGTCCTAATCCCATTGTCTCTTCTACTGCCATCGTCAATTTGGTTTGCAGCTGCTCAAGGTTCTTGTATGGTGGAAGATCCAGTCGGTTGAAACTATTTCATACTGTTAGTACGTACACTATCTAGAAGTTTTGAGGTAGCTTACCAGGTGTTAGATTTTGGTAAATTGTTCGGCTCTCCTTGCTTTTCAATTGTGAATCTTCTCGGCCCATCACTACCTTGAAGATCTTTGAATCCATTGACGGGAATACGAGAAGTACCAGTGGCAAATTGAAGAAGGCGAGATTTTTGTTCTCCATCCCAGCTGCGGATCGTTTGCCAGAAAAACTTAATGACCTCATCAGATTCTGTGTATCCTCTATAGTCCGTGTGCTTCTTCCAATCGTCAACATCAATTTCCGCAATACCACCAATCAACAACTCGAGCTCTCTTTCATCAAAGACATTAACAAGCTCGGCTGGAATAAGCTCATGGAAACCAGTGATGAAAGCTTGGAATTGCTCATCAATTCGTTTTTGAATCCTCCATTTGACCATCAAATCAACATACTCTTTTTTATTCTCATCTGTGACTTCAATATCTCTTCCGCCCGGTTTAAGGTCTTCGACGTTTGTAACACCAAATCTCTCATCTTCTGTCGAGAATGTCTGGTCTAGAACACCTTCAATTGGATTATCCAACATCCATTGAAGACTTCGATGGAAATCGGCATCAACTCCCTCCATATCTTGAAGGGAGACAGCCTTATTAAGCATCATTTTGTACAGGGCACCAATGAAAAATGCATCCAAGAATCGGCGATGGAAGATGGCCAAACCAACCACTCTGCCAATAAATTTGAAGTAGTTAAGATGTTCTGGGTTAATTCCGGAGTGGGGGTTAATTTGAAGAGTATAGTTGTCGTGAGCAGAGTATTCGAATAAACAATAGAAAGGGTTGAACATTTCATGAGAAAGAAGGAAGAAGAATTCTCTCGACAATCCACCATAGTCGAGACCATCTTCTCCATCAAATTTAATCATAAGACGTTTCTTTAAATCAGTGGCAGATTGACGCATAATTTCGGCATAAGAATCCTCGAAAATATGTGATCTTCGAATCTTAACATGGCATTGACCGGAGAGAATTCGTAAGGCTGGTTGTGAACGGAAGTAGATAAGCTTTCTTCTAAAATCACGCTTGTATTGCGGTACGTTCTGATCTAGCGAAGAGGGCAGTCGAGGGTCATCCCAGGTAGTGGTTTTGGTGTTGTGATCCACAAAGTAGACTCTTGCAGTATTTGTAAGTCTCATTTCCCAGCCACTTGGCAGAGGACCAAGTTGTGAAACTGGTTGTTGTTGAATGGTATTGTTGGCATTTTGACCCCCATACATGCGGATATATTGTTGACGCCTAGGGTCTACCCAAGTTGTGGTTCGGGTATTGTGATCCACGAAATAAGGACGACCCTCGGGAGTATGTCTTTGTTCCCAGAGTGGTGGAAGTTCTCCGGTTCCTGCAGTCGTGGCTCCAGTAGCCATCATCGTAGTCGCAGCAGCGGTGTTAGCACTACTGCTTGCTTGTTGCTGCGCCAAATTTGGTGAATTGGCACCGGTGCGATCTTCAGGTAGAGTTCTGTTCTGATGTCTTTGACGTTCCACTTGAGTATTAGCATTTCTCTCGTCCTGCCTTGTCTCGGTCGTCCCTGATGCAGATGGTCGATTCCAACTTGTAGATCTTGTGTTGTGGTCGACATAATAGGTTCGTCCCAAGTTATCTTCCCGCCTTTCCCATCCAGCTGGCAATCTACCCTGAGCATCCTCGAATGAGCTCAAACCGTTTCGATGTCCCGCACCTGCGCTAGCCGTAGGTGCGTTGCTTCCGCCGCTGCCTGCAGCGGGTGCATGTCCGGGGGTTGGTCCATTGGAGAGAGCTCCGTTAGCCATAACGACTCCTTGTGGCTGAGGTGTATGAGAAGCAGGCGAAGAAGCAGAGTTTGAGAAACCAGAAACGGAGCCAGTTGGAGTGTGGATTGAAGGTCGGTTGCCTGACGTTGAATGGCCGTTCGTGGGCGGGGCGATGCTACCTCCTCTTGGAGGGCCATCCAGATTTGTGGAAAGACTTATAATAAGTTTTCCATGTACTACAAGATTATCCGTCGATTTTTTCAGATCTCGGGTGAGCATTTCTGTGTGATTAAATATAAGCTCCCAAACGTGAATAGCATCAAAGAGAAATATCACGACTCACGATCTTGGGGCGATGAAAAATCGATGACATCTCCAACACGAACGTTTATTACTCCCAAGAACCCTTGGTCCTTCTTCTTGAACTTTTTCTGGTCAAATATCTGTACTGCCAATATACTATCTTCGTTCGCACGCCTAAAAAGAAATCAGCCCAGATTCTTTCCTGTAGAGGATACTCCATATTCACAGATCGAAAATCTCGTTCCAGTATGGATTCAGAGTCCTTTTGATAACAGCGGTCGTCTTCGTCTGCTCGCCACTCAATGTCGCAACTGCAAAAGGGTCCGGAAATCCTAAGTCACACGATTAACACGGTTATCTTCTGGGATGATTCGGTATTCCTACTGAAAACATCACGCTTGTACAAGCCGTCGGCAGCAATGACTGTGGATGATTAGTATATCGACTGACATTCAATTGCCGAACAAGCCTACTGGTTAATCGCAGGTTGGGCTGCCTATAGATTTGTCAGTTTTATTCCTGTATGACAGAGTTCCAAACGTACGCTGGAAGGCTGGAGTCTATTCTACTACTGCTGGCCATCGTGAAGGTTCGCCAGAGATGGCGGGATCGTTCTTAGGGCGTCAATAATAGATAACAGTAGAATAGTATGCAGAACACTTTTGACGTTCCCTGGGTTTCAAGGTTGGCCGTGGTGGAAGCTTTGCGCTTGTGTCGATTTGGGGCTGTGTTAAGTAGAGCTGCAAAAGCCCCCTTACACCCAAATTATGAATCTGACAGGTTTTGCGATAATCGTTATCGATTCAAGGATTCGTCATACATGAAGGAAAGATAATTAAGAGATATTCATATAAGGGGGGTTCAATGAATTGATTGAGAGGAGGAATGGAGTTTGGTCAATCAAATCGTCAAGGCGGCACAGAATGCCCCCGCTAATAAGGTTGATGCTTCCTCAGGCAAGAATTGATAATCATCCACCTATTTTTATACTTCACGTCATACCTTTTTAGCCAGACTTCCAGGTTCTCTACCGTCAAATGAAGAGACCCAATATTCATGAATCAAGGACGTTTTCTATAACTGTATTCGTGGATATGATGGCAATTTGCTTCTTTTGTACCCAGGAGTTAATGAGGTTTGCGAAGATTCATTTGACATGAACAAAGATCAGGTCAGATTCTTCCAGGATACGGAATCCTTGAGCATATCGTATACAAAAGACAATGTACCCCCCAGCACGTGAGCAAGTAGTGTTTAATGTGATATCTCAAGGTAAGGAAAGAGCCTCTTTCACATTGGGTATTCTGGAAACGGCCGACAAAACATGAAAGAACAAGGCGATTTGGGATAAGTAGCACTGGGAAGGAATTCGGATCCATGGTAGTCAAACTTATTCGTGCAGGCCCTGGACCTCCTTCACAGCATAAAGTGTGTCTTCGGTTGTGATGGAACCTCTCGTTTTGATTAGACTGCAGTTATATATAAGATAGAGCACGCGAGTACTACATTACTACTTGCCTAGCAATCTTCAATTCTGTGCAATCATATTTTTGGTATATATTTAAATTCTGCTGTACAGATTTATGGTTGATTATTCATTTATTATCAATTAATTCCAAATGGAGAACTGAAAGAAAACCATATGTTCAAGATAAACGCCTTGGTATTTTCATGAATAAATCGCTTCTCGAATGAATGTTTGATAATTCAAGAAATGGATTTCCCCCAAATTCCCAATTTTAATGCTATCACTTCAGCAGCCCTCCCCATTTTATCATGTGCTATAGTAAATAAGACTCTTGCAAAAGTTTTCGTGGCTTAATATGGTGTGAAACCTCTGCCACGGTTGCCTCTGTATCCTCCACGGTAACCTCCACGAGGAGAATAACCGCCACCACGTCCACCACCGAAGAAGCCGCCACGACCTCTTCCGCCTCCTCTTCCACCCCTGCCACGTTGCATTCCGGGGACATTGGTACGCTTGGGGACAACCTGTAATAGCAATGAGCTTAAAGAGCAGAGAAATGCTCGAGAAAGAAGGTTTACCTTGAGGTTGCGACCCTTGAACTCGCTCTCGTTGAGAACCAAAGCTTGTGCAACAAGACTTGGCTCAGTAAACTCTACATACGCATACCTGCATTAACCTAGATTAGCATCCTTCTCTTGCCAGGTAGCGTTTATCACAATGACACTCGACACAATCCGTCGAGGTTTTAAGGAGCCAAATTTCGTAGAACGCACCCCTTGGGATGACCGGTAAACTTGTCAAGCAAGATAGTTACTCGGTTAATAGATCCTCAGCTTTGGAAGTGAGCTTGAATTTCTTCTGGAGAAGCAGAGTAATCGACTTTTCCGACAAAGATATTGCGACTATCGATATCCTCCTTGTCTTCTTTAAGATCAGTGCTTTGTTGATCGAGAGTTGCCTGCATTTCTCTAAGTTTGGCAGCCTCCTCTTCCATCTCTGCAACACGGCGCTTCATGGCCGAGATCTCCTCCTAAAGCGACTGTCAACAATTGGTTCTCGATACAGGATCTTTCACCTTTGAATGTACCTCATCATTATTATCATCCTCGCCAGCCATAACCTGATCTTGAAGCTTTGGATCGGTGTCTGCCATGATTTGATCGCTTGAGATAGTGTTGCTGCACTTGTGCAATGTTGTAAGATTTTTAAGTAGATGGGTCCTCGAGCAAGGTTGAAGGGAAGATGTTGATGGAGAGGAGAAGGTCGCGCTTCTGAAAGAAATCTTATTAGCAAGAATTTCAATAATTGTAAACTACCTAGGTAGGTAGTCACTGGAGATTGCGCAATCTTATCACAGAATGGATCTGAAAGTGAATTGATCTGCTAGCATGATCTTGCATTTCATCCGATGATAAATCAAGCTATTGCCAGACAATTCTCGAATTTTGGAGAGTGAATGTCATTAAGCCATTGAGCTGCTTAAAGAAATGAAAGGGCATCATTATACTAATGGGAAGGCTTGAGAATAACTCACCGAAACTTTTAAATGGTCAAAGAATACAGAATGCAAAGGTTGCAAATGGAAAATAAATATATTGAGGTTGAGGTTGAGGTTGGTTGAGGTTATTCACAAATCGTCTAGAGTTCCACAAGGCTACCACACATGGCTACAGCCAGCTCTGTTGCTACCCGTCCACGCCATCGTTCAAGCGCTTGGATAGGTACCTAGGTCGGCTAATTCGGCTTCTGCACTCGCTCGTGGAAGGATCTCCAAGGTTACCGCCGCCTGCCAAAGAGATAAGCAATGCCAAGCCCCTAGCTAGCATTTTGTCATTTTGAATGCGCTTGAAGATTGTCTTCAAATGGATTTTGGCTACCAGGTAATGCTTTCCTTGATCAAATCAATAACATGAATGAAAGGCGTATCAACAAGAATAAACATCCTTTGCTCCACCACTCTTTACCATTGCATTTGGCAATCCCTACTCAATCCAGTCTGCAGAAAAGATGGTGCTGGTGCGTACAACAGCTGGAGTTTCCTGCTACATATGGATGGGTACCTTACGATAAGAGCTGCGCATACACCGCAATCAGACCTCAGATTCAACTCTGTACAATCACATGTTCGTCCCATTCGAAATTCCAATCCAAAATTGGAGTCACTTGAGCTTTGCAAGTACACCGTAATTTCTCTTGCTTCAACCAGACTTCTACATACTTCCAACGACAAGTATTATCGAACATCAAAACAACGATAGCATTGCCTTTGGAAGTGGAGGGCAATTGATCTTCTATCAAGATTAGAAAAAACGATCAAATCAACAACATGTCTCGACGCAACTCAGACATTTCCGAACATGCTCCTCTAATACGCGCCTCTTCTCAACCCATTTCCATTGCCTCTGGACCCTCCTATCACCATGTACCGCACCCTTCTTTTTTCCGGAAGCTCTCAAATAGCTACCGAAGGTCTCAAAATTCCGCGAAGAGCTTCCTATCCTCTCGCGCTCAACACTACACCGTTCTTCTCCTTGTTGCATGCGACTTAATTAGCATTATTTCGGATATTATCATAAATCTCTATCAATGCGACAACGATAAAGAAGGCAAGACGGATCCAATTTGGAACGAAGTGAGAGATGGGTTGGGAATTGCTGGGTTGATATTCAGTTGCTTGTTCATGGTGGAATTGATTGCTAGCGTTTGGGCTTTCGGTTTGAGGTGTGTATCTTCAACTAGGTTTTTTGGAAATCGGAGCTTTTTGGCTTTGGAAATCAAACCTCTTTACAAGACTTGACGTGCCAGTCAATCCGCCGATGAATTTCCGCCTCACATGTCTTCACGTCTACTTCTATCATAATCCTACTTTTTTTCACGTTGAATTCCACTCCTTCGGATTACATTGTTCTTCTATGACTGTTATTACCTTAGCTAACAAGATCCATTCAGCTATTTTCGTAGCAAATTTCACTGCTTTGATGCCACTGTGATTGTTGCCGGATTCGTTGGTATGTACTATTTCTGTATCTCTTTCTACTCCATATACATTTCTCTCACACCATCGCATTACACCTCTATCCTGTTCCCAAACTAAACCCTTTCCGTCTAGTTGATGTGCTACTTCATGGTGTCCTTGAAGAAGTCGCCTCACTTGTGATTATTCTCCGTCTCTGGCGTTTCTTCAAAATCATCGAAGAATTCAGTGTTGGCGCTCAGGAACAGATGGATGGATTGGAAGAAAGAATTGAACAGCTTGAGATGGAAAATAGAGAATTGAAAAGACAGCTTAGAAAGAGAAAAGACGGTGTCGAGGATTTGGAGAATGGAGAGGGTGGCTTAGAGTCGGATAATTGATGGCCATCTGAATGATAGATTCGTTACACGGTGAAGATGGAGATGGCTGCATTTATGAAGGTGTGAGTATATACCCGAACAGAGTATTCTGTAGATGAAGAAGAGATAACTCTTTTGCTATAAATCTAGATCGAGAGCTCACCTCCACAGTCAATTTCATTGTTGACTCAAGCGTTCGAGTCTGTTAGTTTGTACCTTCTACAACACCATTATTTTGATTGGAAATTTCAACTGGAAATGACTTTGCAGCCTTACAAATAGATGAATGTTGGGAAGAAGAAATGTCAATTATCATTGACTTGAAAGTTTCAGTCAACGGCAGAACTCATTTACTATGTAAAAATTGAAAACGATATCACCGGGGTAGATATCTTCCCGCAAATTAAAGGTTGACTTCATCCGTACGTCCGAAGGAAATTTCAGCGCGGAGGCAAATGCATGTTGTTACGATACTGTGATATTGAATCTGGCATTCAAAGACAGATGATGCTTGTGCAGTTGCACTGAGTCAGACCGAGTTGACAGAGATTGCATCTGGGAGTGTACATGTCCTGCCATGATAGTTTAGGGATTGCAATTCCAAATTCGAGCGCCTCCTTCGGGCCTCCTGTTTAGGTTCATAAATCTGACAAATGTGACTCAGTGTGATCAATTTGGGAACCGAGGCTCGTGTAGACTGTCGCCTTGAGCCCCAGAGCGGGCATTTCTGGTTCTTCAAGAGAAGCCGCGGTTGCAAAATTAATGCATCCGGCGACGGCATATTCGAGCGTTGCAACCTTGACGAAAGATCCTTTGGGGCACCGAAAACTCTCCTATCATGATAGTCACAGAAGCGCAATCATCAAGGGATAGGTACCCGGTCTGTTTTAATTCTATCCCCGAAGTTTTTCTGTATTAGTGTACGGTAGAGCATCCCCAAGGGGCTAAATTAACCCAAGCAGATAAAAGAAAAGGTCCGAATTGCTAAAAGATGATGTGCGGTCATGAAACCGCCGGTGTAATATTATTCCAGGTGTGATTGTGTTGTGGCACAGCCCCTTGTCTTCTTCTCGTCTAACGGAAGGCCCCACTTACCTTGGCAGCCTCAATCGTTCAATATATCTTCATCACATCAAATGGTAAGCCATCACTCTTCAAAACCTCAAAGGGGAAGAATTTCAATATTGACAAACGAGGCAACGCGGCGCATTGCACTTGCTCTCAGTTTGATTGCGACAAAGATCAGAATTTCACGATGATATTGATTCTGCCTTGACAGCGACGACGAGGGTATTTCATCCGAAATGAGGAGTCCCAGACTGGCAGGAAAAATGCCCATGTTCAAGCGAACTCTGCTTGGTGACTCGATCTCCAAGTATGCTGGATTTTTCGTATATATAGGCCGGTTTTCAATCTCAATGTTTCTCGTCACTCTTCAACTACGCTTCGAGAAGCTTTAAATCGCGAAAGTTCTTCTTTATTGACTTATTCATTGCCTTTCAAATTTTACCACATTATGTTGCTTCGTGCAATTTTCACAATCCTCCTGGCATCATGTCATGTACATGCCAAAGATGTCTTCGCCCACTTTTTGGTTCGTGTAACTGGCCCTTCTGAAATCTAACCCGCAACTTATGTGCTCCATAGGTTGGGAATGTTGCATCATGGACCACAACAAATTGGGTAGCAGATATCCAGCTTGCCCAAGCAGCTCATATTGATGCTTTTGCGCTCAATGTGGGATACGGAGATAGCTCGATTCCCAATTCTTTGGCAAATGCTTTCCTTGCTGCACAAACTACGGGATTCAAGTTGTTTATCTCATTCGATTATACAGGTTTGGTTTCTCTGGCCCATCTTTCTATTTTCATGAGTGTACTAAATAATTACTTCACTAGGTGGCACTGCTCCTTGGCCAGAAGCCAACGTCATTAGCCTTCTTAATACTTATAAATCAAGCTCTGCTTATTACAAATATCTCGGTAAGCCATTCGTATCAACTTTCGAAGGTGTTGATAATACTGCCGATTGGACTACAATCAAAGCACAAACTGGCTGCTTTCTAGTGCCAAACTGGTCTTCATTGGGAGCACAAGCAGCAGTTGCCCGTGGAACTGCAGATGGATTGTTCAGTTGGAATGCGTATGTCCACACTTTTGGCAATATTCAACTTATCACTGACTTTGATTAGATGGCCTTGGGGTAACGAGGACATGAATGCATATACCGATGCTTCTTACTTTGTGTCCTTGAACCAAACAGGTGTCCCTATGCCATACATGATGCCTGTTTCACCTGTCGGTATTCCGATTGTAATCACCATCAATAACGAGATTTTTCATTACTAACCTCGGTGTTCTCTAGTGGTTCTACACAAACTTGCCAAATTACGACAAGAATTGGCTGTGGCGCGGGGATGATTTATGGTTCGAGTAAGATTTCTCGCTGCACCACCAGCCCTATTCAATAGCTAACATGACTTTCAAATAGCCGTTGGCAAGAAATTTTGTCCATTGACCCTCAACCAGAATGGGTACAAATTATCACATGGAATGATTATGGAGAGTCTCATTACATCGGTATGTCCTATTCGCGATCCCCATAAGTTTCAATCCACTAATTCACAATTTCAGGACCTCTTCACGAAGAAGAATATGCTTCTGTCTTTGACTCGATACATGGCGATGGTCCTTACAATTACGCCGATGGTATGACTCATGACGCATGGAGACAAACTCTGCCCTTTGTGATTGATACATACAAAAACGGTATTGCTACTGTTTAGCAAGAAGTCGTCACAGCTTGGTATCGACTTACTTCAAAAGACAACAGCGCATGTAGTGATGGCGACACGACAGGGAATACAGCCAATCAGCTTCAGATTGAATTTTACCCAACAGATGTTGTCCAAGATAAGATATTCTACTCTGCGGTGCTTGCTGAGGCGGGAACTGTAACTGTTACAGTTGGCTGTGTTGATTTAGGTAAGTTTTAATGGCCTTTGAATAATGACACACTCTGTATTATCAAGGACAAAAGGCTAACTCGGACCCATTCTCTCAATAGGTGCCACTTGGACAGACACTCCCTCCGATGCCGTCGGAATATACCACGGAAGTGTAGCCTACGGTTCTCACACCGGAAATGTAATTGTCACAGTGCACACCCCATCTAGCGGCTCAATAATCTTCCAAGGAAATCCCATCGCTAGCGACTGTTCCACCTGGGACGGTTACACAAATTATAACGCATACACGGGCTTCCAAACCGGTAGTTCTGTAACCGCCACCCCTGCACTCAACATATCAGAACAAGTTTGTATTGCAGGATTTGGAGTGAACAATTTTGCAGGCCTTTGTTCTTTCGCTTGCGGATTGGGTTACTGTCCGGTATGTATCATGAGGGATCTCTTATAGCTTTCGCGAGAAAGATTTGGAATGGTGCTGATTGAGATGATAGTATACTGCATGCACATGCACAAATTATGGACCGCAACCGACTCGTCCAACTGCGGCGAATACACCAGGATATGGTACGATTGGATATCCTGCTCAGGGGTTAACTTCTGAATATCAAGGACTTTGCTCCTTCAATTGCTTCTTTGGGTATTGTCCGTAAGTGTAGTATTTCTTTATCATCTCTTCACATGATAGTGGCAAATAACTCTGTCATTGCATTCCTTCCCCCCCTCAAGCCTCCTGACAACCCAGCGTTTGATAAAACCACTAACAAACCCTCCAGACCCGGCGCATGTGGCACCACAAACTACGGCGTAGTTCCCGAAACCGTCTCTCCCTTTATCCCTCCCGCCTGCGTTGGCGGAACCGGTGCCGATAACTTAGGCGGCTTATGCGGATATGCTTGTCCCTACGGATACTGTCCAATCCACAGCTGCACATGCACAACTCAAGGTGTGCTCAATTCACCCCTACCTGTTATTGACGGAGCTGGGACTGCGGCCCCGGGCTTGGATGATGAGTTGTATGATGGTCTGTGTAATTTCGCTTGTAGTAGGGGGTATTGTCCGGGTGGGGCTTGCGAGTATGTTACGGCTAGTAATGGGTTGTTTAAGAATGCGACGGCGGTTGTGAATGGAGGGTTTAGGAATGCGACAGTGGTTTCTAATGGTACGGTTGTGAGTGGTGGGAGATAATCTTGGTGAAGGAGATAAATTATAAGGGGGGTTCCAAGAGTTGGATGTCAAAGTTCTTAGTACTGGGACTCGGGATCTGCAGTGGGATATTATGCTAGGGTTTTGGAAAGGGTTTCTTTGGTTACATTTAAGGTTGGGATTTGTATATTGGGAAGATTAGCTTACTATTTGAATTAATTACTGCGATTTTTTGTATCTGATTGGTTTCTACTTTCACATCTACTCAGATGAATCATCATTTGGACTATGCAGTTTAGAACTCGTTTAACTCTTGCGTTTTGATTTAGGTGAGTAGAGTATGTTGTATGAGCTCAAATCGGGGGCTGAGTATATGCATTTGTTGTTCAGCTAGGGAGGAGCTTGAAATTGACTAGGTGAATACTCCCCCACGATCTTAATGACATCAGCATAGAGTAGTGCGCGCTTGGAGCCTTGGCATTTTTACATCTTACATGAGGTCAAGTAACCTATTATCATTGAGTAGAAAAATATTGATACAGTGGTGAGAGGATATTTCTGCAATACCATTGTTTTGTGTTTCAGATAGCCAGTTGATTGTTGTATTGTTGTGTGGTCGTGTAATCTTTAGAAAACATTTCTATTTTTTGATTTACGCGATGAATTGAGATCTGATGTTGGTTATCTGGGGAATTGAAGCAAATGTATCTTCTCTGTGTTTAAGGGAAGGATCATAGTCAGTTCCTGCATGGATAAATAATGATATGCGCAATCTGTCTTTGGCTTGGACTAATTTTTTCGATTTCACGATATACTCTTGAAACTGGCAATCTGTACTGAAAAGTTGAATACTGTTACTTTTTGTCCTTAAGAAGACTACATAACCCCTCACAATTATAATCTTTTAAACCATATATGTAAGATTGCAACCACCTCACATTTGCGGCACAGGGCATTTATGTGAAGGTGCGGCGAAGGTGCGGCGAAGGTGCGGCGAAGGTATGACGAAGACTAGATTCAAGAAACTTGTCTAACAGATATACCTAGGTGGCCGCGATTTCCGTTCCTACAATCTCCCCAGTAGTAGCTGTACATATGAATGTTTCCAAAGTTGCAAACAAGCCTGTGAATATGTGTTCTAGTCTATAAGTTTACATTTTCATTTATAAATTACCTCTGGGAGGGTGAATTGGGAATAATCCAGAGTTTCGATTAATACTCTAAATCACTAGGAAATGAAAGTTTAATGAACTAAAATTGTAATATTCAGTAGATAATTCATATATAGTCCCAAGATAGGTATTAGCAAATAGTTGAGGACCAATCTCTTACTAGTTTAATATTATTTTGAATCCTTGCCTACACTTCCCAAAACTTCGCCATCCAGATACACACATTGACTATACCCAAGCTCAGGACTTTTCTCACAGCATCTTCAACCGACATCGATCCGATATTGAAAAGTGTCACTTCCTTACAAGATGCCCAATCCGGAATCTCACAAGCACAAACGGCTTGAGTCTCCTCGATCTATTCGCATTTTTAAACTTCTCCCTTCAGTAAAGCAGAATGCGCCAATTCAATGTCGTCTTGCCGAACTCAATATCGATGACTATAAATCTCACGACTATCAAATTCAGGGACCTTATGAAGCTCTCTCGTACGTTTGGGGCTCTACGGATGATTCGATACCCATCGCATGTGATGGCAAGGCTCTTCTCGTAACAGAAAACTGTCACAGTGCTCTGGTCTGCCTACGACGTCGGTTTCGGAGTCGAGCTCTCTGGATCGATTCTATTTACATCGATCAGGAGAAAAGTAAACCATTGAAGGAAGAGCGCATTGTACAAATACAACTCATAGGTGAGGTATATCGCATAGCTAGTTGTGTCATGGTTTGGCTGTGACAATGCTCAGTCTCGAAGAAGGGAATTTTGAGGATACTACAAGAAGGCGCAATATTGTACCTGTTATCTAACATAATACGAAATAATTCGTTTCATAGATGGAAGGAAGCTATTCTATGGAAATTCGGCACTCAAATACGAGGTAATAGTCAATTCGAATCTCACGTATCTTGATGGACTTTAAATAATCATTGATTAGAAGATACGAAACTTCTCGAAACTGGATTGAATTGCAGAATAATCCATGGTTCTCTCGCTGTTGGACCATTCAAGAAGTGGCCTTTTCCAGAAAATGCTTTGTCAAATGGGGATCATCCTCTATTCGGTGGCAACTTCTGTTTTATGGGTTAAATGAAATGGAACCTCGAATACTTATAACAACTGGCGTTAATAGTGGTTATTTCCCGGCCATTTATGTTCGGGAATTATTAAGAGTGCTCGTAACCCCAAACCGTGCCACGGTAGCTCTCGTGACAAGGTGTGTCCGATTGTTACGAAAAATATCATTTGATTCAATTCCGCTCCCATGGACAGAACCACGAGATTATTCGCGAGAAATAATCAGTACAGAAATGATTCTCCTATCATTGGCATTAGAGCATGATGCAACAGTCCCCCATGACAAAATATTTTCCATGTATCCGTTACTTGAATTTCGGTATATGGATCTCCCACAAATCGATTATGATCAACCTTTCGAGATGCTATGCGAGGAATTGACTAGATGTTGGTTTGACACGAGACATAATCTCAATATCACTCTTCTCGCTGCGCGACTGCCTAATAAAGATTCACGTCTGCTGTCTTGGGTACCGGATTGGGGGAATCGAAAGTCAGCGCTTGAATATCGATTAACCATCCATAAAGTTGAGGTTGACAATTCTGGAGGGAAATCTTATAAGCGTAATGGTGCCTCAAACGGCTCTGCGCTAGATGATTCTCCCAGAAAAACAATCGGAGAACTTCACCTACGAGGTCTGAGTCTGGGCTCTATTTAGCGTGTGCTCGTCTGCAATATTCATGATGATCTACCTCTACACCAATCAATACCTGATATTTTTAGGGTCTTTAGAGCATGGTGTTCTGCTGTCGACGCTTCATATTTCTACTCTACTCGTCAAGAATCTCAGGAAGCATTTAATCTTACAATATTCGCCGAGAATCAGAAGCATTTGGGGTCTACGGAGGTACACGAGAGTGTATTCGAGCTGCTATATGACTGGATGCTCTATCCAAATTGTCAGATTTTTGATCCAACACAGGCTCAAAAGCTCACGAGCTTTTCCTGGAAATGTAAGGTGGGGGTGAACAGTTTGAGAAGTTTTTTGCTGAGATGGTTGCTTTCTTGAGCACCCCCTTGATTGACGATCGAAGTCCCGACTTGAATCAGGTTTCCGATCATTTTAGAGAATTACTTATGGCTGCTCTTCCTGTATATATCCGATTAGAAGTGGCAAGTCTCGCATCAAGACTCACCAATCTACAGAATAACTCTCTCTTTTTCTTGACAGTTGCTACGGTTTAGCTGCCTACACAGCACGAGAAGGAGACGAAGTTTTCCTACTGAAAGGGCTAGACGTACCAGTCGTCTTGCGATCCAGTGGTCAGAACTACTCATTTGTTGGTCCTTGTTCGTATATTCATGGAGTTATGGAAGGTCAAAGGTGGCCGGAAGACGAATCTGAGCTGCAAGATCTCGTTCTTGTTTAGTCTCGTTTTGAGCTAAACTTTGGATTCGAGAATATGGTTCTACAAGTTTGAGATATAGTTTGGCACGGCATGATCTGTTTTTGGGTGAGCATCGTGGAATTTCAATTTATATAATGCGTGCGCATCGGTATTAAAGTAATCCAACTTCCATTTTATTCTATGCTGTCATTCTCGGTTTTCAGAGTGCTATCACGGTTTCTCCAGACATAACTCCTCTTTCTCCACTAGTATTTCTACAGCTTCACTAACCGAGAAATACACATTTCTCTTCTTTCCGCCATACAAATCCTATCCATCGTAATCATTAGATTCCATCGTTTCGTTCTAGTGAGTAACTTGTGTTCTTTTTTACAAATTCCTCAATGTATACTCGCTTAACTATTCTACTCGTGTACTCAGAGTACATCCTTTCTCTCGTCCCCTTTTCTCTGCAAATTTCACTTTATTTCTCCCTCTTTAAATTTTCTATTCTCCAGTATCTAATATCTACATCCTTCTATACATCCCTCTACCCATATCTTTCTTACTAGCTTCCCTGAGCTCCTCATCAACTTATCCCCGTTATTGGTCCATCCTCTCCAACCCCAATGAAATTCCTTTGCTTCCTTCCAAACACAAATTCTCTTCCTCGCACTGCAGAAATCAAGGTCCTATATGCTTCAGATAGCAATCTAATACCCTTTGCAAAGGGTGCAGATAGTATGAATATCTAGTGACTAATGGAAATATATCTATAATACTATCAGCACTAGTTTCGGAACAGAAACCTACATTATCTCGATTTCCCTATATTTGCTTCTACCTCTGAGTTCGAACAGCTCAAGAATCATGTCTGATATGATTTGCGATATGATAGATGCATGATGTATCTAATCCGATCATACTCACTACCACCAGGCACACAATTTGTATATTTACACAACAAAGGCAATTTGAATCTAACCTATCAATCACTTTGCACCTGATACCTTGCCGCTCAACTTAAAAAAGCAGCCCTGGAGGAGTTCGCTCTCTGCCCCCTAAGTAAGTTACACTAACTGCTCACTTCCAAGAATATCATGATCTCATCACTTTATACAGCCTGCGTAATCAAGCCCCTACGACGTCTACCAGTTACCTACCATCAAGTACCCAGGTCCCTTACATCTACATCTACTGTATACCTAAAACCGAACCGAACCGATGACTCAAACCGAGCCCCTACGTATGTAAAAAAGAGAAATCAACACATCGGTAATCTATTTACACTAATGTGTGAATACATTTATGAGCACAGAGCCCTTAAATACTATTTATCTATGTATTTATCCACCTATCCATCTATCTCTATGTGTCTACAAGTGTCTACATGTACCCACTTCATATACACACACACTTAACACCAACTTCCCAGTGATCAACTAACTCGACTTAAAACTTATTTCCTACCCTTCTTTCTCTTTTTCTTCCCTAGTATCCCCAAATCCCCATTGAAATTTTCATCCAAGTTTTCCATCCAAAAATCTCCAAGGGAAATCTCTCTGGGTAGGTACCTATCGAAACAAACTAATATGCTATAAGGAGCTATCTACCCACATCCTAAGACTCACTGCATACATACCCACTCAGCTAGCTAGATAACCACCTAGCTGCCTACGTAATAATGATATACTATTCCGTAATGCTATACTATAATATACATCTATTTTAAAATAAGTATTGATTTATCAATTTATCAATTTATCAATCTATTAATCCATACAATCACCATTTCATTTCCATCTTCATCTTAACTTACTTGACTCCTTATATAATGAATCAAGCTAGCTAGCTACTCTCCGTACTAGAAAATACTAGCAAATACCCATCCACACTTCGCTCCTTCTCCCCTTCTCCCCTTCTCCTTCGCTCATGTAGTGATAATTTCCCAGATCTCACATCACATTACATCACATCACATAACTTCACACGTAAAACTCCATTCATCCATCCATCCAACCCAAAAAATCTCACGCCATCACATCTAAATAAAGTACACAAAGGACTACCAATCCCCAGACCCCTCAAAAAACTCTCGAGTAAAAGTTATGCATACATACATGGTATCTACGATCTAGGATCTAGCATGGCAATTTATTCACACAATATCCATGTAGTAACCCACCCACCCACCTATCCATCATACCCATCCATCATATCCGCTCATAAGCAACCAACCGATTCAACAGCAAAAGAAGCAACAAAAGAAGCAAAAAAACAGTAAAAAACAGTCCGCCAGCCGCCCACCCGCAACTCTGTCTACCCATATCCCATATCTACCTATACAAACAACGCAACCAAAGCAACCAAAGCATTCAGTAATCGTCAATATGTCGGGTATCGCGTGTAAATCTAGATATCAATCGAGGATATATACTCATCTATGTCTGTCTCTAAACGCTCAAATATGGACACTTCCTTCTGCGCTCTATTTCCCAATCTCCCAGTTCTCTCTCGCGAGTGCTCTCTTTTCTGCACGGAATGTCGCTGTTTTCCCCGACAGACCGACCCAAACTCGCAACCCCATCCGCAGCGAAGACGCATGCATCACGAATGACTGACTGTAACTAAACCCCCACCGCAGCCCTCGCCTCCCTAATAATCCTCTCCAGATTCTCACCCCCATCCTCCACCCTCACGGTCGTCGTGCGCTCAGGGTGCTTTCCGCATCTACGCGGTTTACTTGGTTTACCCCTCCAACAACCATCTACGCCCTCTCTGCCCTTGCCCCCAAAATTTCCCTTCATCCCACAATATTCTCTTTGCAAGGGGCCCGTCTCCATGAACTCTCGAATGTGCATCCAGAGTTCGCAGCGACCTTTGCCGCAGTGCGTACACATATTCTCGGTGGATTTTGTGAATGCGTATTCAAGGTTATTGGGTCCGACGCGTCGGGTATTGAGAGGAAGCGCGGTGCCGTGAATAGCGCGGTAAATGAGATATGTATGGCGGGAAGTGAGAGCGAGACATGTGGCATCGATGGGGTCTAGATGGGAAAAGATTTCCAACTTGAGTTCGTTTGGGAGGGTGGGGAGAGTAATTTTCTCGTCTTCTTCGTCGACGGCTTCTTCGTCTTGTTCCTGCAATTCCAGAGCTTGAGAGAGAGATTGAGATGCTTGGAGGAGATGTGAAGGCATAGACATGGGTACGAGACTTAATCTTCTTGTGATTTCTGTACTGGGAACGATGGATAATCGTCGAGTCATCTCGGGGGTGACTTCGAATTTCCAGTCACTTTCTTCCTCTATATCTCCATCCATATCTCCATCCTCAAAATCCGAAGATGCTCCAGAAGAATTCTCAGTATCGGTATTGGGAAGACTCTCCAGATCTGCAGTCTGGGAAGCTGGGGAATCTAAACCTTGACCGGGAACCGATGAAGAAGTAGCCGTAGTAAATGGAGAAGAGGTCATGAGATCTCTCAACATGGATTCTAGACCCGTTTCAGAGGATTCAGGGTCCGAGCTTGGGGTTCCCCTTGGAGATGTGTGGGGAGACATGATGAATTTTCTTGTGGGAAAGATGGGGTAATATGATGTGGTGAATTTTGATGGATAGTTTGATCTAGAAATAATGTGTGGTTTTTTGTTACACAGATTTGTTTGATGAGGTTTCCAATCTCTTCAAGACGTATATGTAACTTGATTGAAGAGGATCAATGATTCAAAGAGCGATGTTTTCTAGTATTTGAGTCAGAAAAGGATCCAGTTTGTCCAAAGATTGACTCACTCTTCCTATTAAATATTACTCCAGTGGCGACAATATCATCGATTCCTCTTTCGTATATATGTATCGCGTGATACTCAACTCTCGTGATTCCTATTTTATATTGAAACTTTAAACTCGAAGTAATTTCCACCAAGTCAACTCTTTCTTGTATATACAGTCGTCCGTGGTACGATTCGTCGAGTGGTCCAACCTATCAACAAGTATATTCTCCTTTCGCATATAAAATTCCTCGCTTGAAATCCGTTTCTTCGTTTCGTCGTTCAATCGTCTAGTCGTCTTATCGTCAATGGCTTAATGGTATGTATACAATGAAGTTTGAGTCATCGAAAATACGACCTTCAAAAACCAGACATGACCTAACTATTTAGTATCCGCCCACCCCGGAGTCTCCCACGCACCATTTTAGCCCGGAACCCTTTTGCTTTGAATCTAACCAGGACCCAACATCTGATTGACCACTAAGGACCCTTCTTGCGGTGAAAAGTCGGAGCTCCCATTCGCCTTCCAACCTTTTCTTCACCCAAGCCGACCCACTATTGATTTCACTAAAAGCGGATTGAAACCTCGATAGCGTAATTGATCCGAGGCTTTGAAAGGAATCGTGTGATCTTTGAAGGGGATCCGTGATTCGGAAGTACATGACTCGATGATTAGGTAATCTCAGTGTTTCGATGCTGATTGAAATACTTGAGTTAAGAACCTTGATACAATGATGTCAAAATTGCGTCTATTTTTGTATGTAATCTGCTGGCGATGAGGCAACAAAATTCTATATACTCATACTATCCGGGTAGATAGAAGTAGATCATGTAAGGCAATGCACCTCCGATAATGTAAGGCAAAGAGGACTCACCGACACTCTTCCGAGCTAATGATATGATACCGTCCTTTCGGGATAGCATCGTACACATTGAAGGTGCGGGTGCTTTCCCAGTATGCCACCCAAAGTTATTTTAGAAACAGGATTAAAGATCACCCCACCATAGCTGAGAGGTGCGCCAAAAGTGCTACTTTCTTATCTTGTTGTCATGTAGACCAATCAACAAAATCAGTTCATTCATCATGATGAGTAAGAGTACATCAAGCAATTTACCATCCTATTCTATACTCACATCCATTACCACCTCAACACAACATGATCAAATGCTAAAAAGGAAGAAGTGAAATGAATGAAATGGTACAATTGGGTCGCATAAGCCGCCAAAGATCATCGAATTTACATCATATCAATCAAATTTGTCTCCTGCCAGGATTTCTTCCTTTGACAACAAACCGTCGATCGACTCTCATCACCTTGATTGCGACTGGGGCGCAAAGAGTGCAAATCGTATACTCCATACCCCGAGCTCTCAATGTATATCCCCCATTCTTCCCCACACAAAGTCTGCAACCATTCCTCTATCATTTACCTTCGACATATTGCCCTTAGCCATTATATCCACCCAACGAATCATTCATATTGATCAATCCCTTCTATCCTCTAATCCCCAGCCCCATCCCCATACCATAGCCTACAACGTAATCCAAATGACACTGATAACCACATCCAGACCCTTATTCTCACCACCCTCATACTTAAAACTCCACATGCCATCCGTTTTCTCATTCCAATAAGCTCCCGTCGCACTGTGCATTCCCCTCCTTCCTACGTGAGGCTTACCATCTGTGCTCTTTGCATCTCCTTGTGCATCACTTGTTGTCACTTTCGCATCGTCTCTTGTATCTTCTGTGGTTGTTGGAGGTGATGCTTTGGATTTGTTGAGCGAAGAGGTAGGTACTAGATGCTGAATGATGGTGGAATTGACTGCGTATTTGAAAGATGGGGAACCGCCGGTTGAGGGTGTAGATTCGGAGATGAGAGATTTGAGAATGGAGTTCTGTGGGCGAAAGTGGTTAGATAGTTATTCATTATTCTATGGCGGCTGTGTTGTCTTTGTGGGAGGAAGAGTTGTATACATACAATGATGGTAGTATTCCAAGATTTTGTCTTGCTGTGCTCATAGAACTCTGCACTTCCAAGTGCATTTTGACAGGCCTATGTTATCATTCTCAGTATGCCACCCAGTAAACAAACATGACCAACACAATATATGTTGGTCGGTATTTAACAAACTCACATCACTTGCGATTTGTCTCAATCTTGTGTATGAAATTGGCTAAATGACACAATCAGTTAAATCTTCTTTCTCCCCCCCCCCTCTCCTCCCAATTCAATCTCTAATGAAAACTTACAGGAGTGGCCATATTTGCTGTATCTTTTTTATATGATGTAATAGTATAATAGTATGTTATTCAAATGGTCTTGCGTTAAGAATCTCAAATGTCAATGTTGTTGAGTCTTTCTTTCCCTTTGTTTTATTATGATTGCGAGGCTTAAGCTTTGAGTTCCCTACTAGGCACGCCAGGGCAACATAACACAAACAAGGAGCTAGCTATCCGGTTTCCAGTGAACGTGTTGCATCACCGTTGATTGGTCAAGTGTGATAGTCCTAGAAAGCTTCAACCATTGACCAATCATATTACATCGGTAGAAACGTGTTAGAGAGTGGTGCCCATCTCATCTCATTTATGAATTCAGCCCAGAAGAAAGTAAATGTGAAGGTTAACTTTCTCAATGATCTTTCAATGCAACTTCCAGCTTTCTTCATAATTTCACAACTTCCGAATCATTGAAAGAGTTTTCGCCCACTGATTCTACCAAATCAAGTACGAATTACTGCCACAAAGAAGAAGAGTTTGTAAAGCGACTCTACTTCCAACATCTTGTAGTACGGTTTTCTTTCGAAACAAGAAATTGGGTGTCTTAAACATTTAATCCTTATCGTCATACCTCATACACACAATCCACACGCAAAACCTCATTCTATTCAAGATGTCGAGTCAACCACTCCTTCAAACTGCGCCTGGTTAGTCCTCTCAATCCCCATCTCTCCAAGGAAGTTCCGCAAAAGGCATACGCTTCGAGCTCCAAGCTCCAACTTTTTTCTCTCTATCCCCAACTTCAATACCACTTTTCAATTCCCACCCAACCTCCTCAAACTAACCTCCCCCTCTCACAGGAAAGCGCATCGCTCTCCCCACGCGCGTCGAACCCAAAGTCTTCTTCGCTAACGAGCGCACCTTTCTCTCCTGGCTTAACTTCACCGTCATTCTCGGCGCTCTTGCAATTGGCATGTTGAATTTTGGCGATCGTCCCGCCTTCATCTCCGCTTCCATCTTCACAGTTATCTCCATGTTGACAATGGGATATGCGTTGTATACGTACCATTGGCGTGCGAAGAGTATTAGGTTGAGAGGACAAGGAGGATTTGATGATCGGGTTGGTCCGACTGTGTTGGCTTTGGTTTTGTTGGTGGCAGTGGTGGTGAATTTTATTTTGAGAATTGTTTATGGAAGGGATTGAATAGGAGGAGAGCAGAGAAAGATGTAGAGGAAGTGAGAATTGTGAGAAGGGGGGAAGCTTATAGTTGTAGTTGGAAAGGGGGTAGATAATAACGGATTTGAGCAAGCGAGAATAAGGCGGAGATGATGGGGGTGAGAGTCGAGGACATATTACTGGTGAGAGAGAACGTCGCAATCGGGAAGTGATATATAAATATCACTGCCAGACCAGCAGCATATCGACTGCATGTATGTATATTGAACTTTCGCAGGAACATATAGTTAGTCATTGAACTGAGAGCGAGCGTATTTAGATTGGGAAAGCTGGAAGTAATTACATCACTAAATAGTGATAGCTAGCCGTGGCTATTCGTAGCTGTCATACTATATATATGTATTTATATTTTTGGGTTTTAATTAGCATGCTGGGCTAAAGCTTCCGTCTCATGTATCGGTGCATTGCTGAGTGTGCACTGATTTGTGTGCACTCCCGCTGATTCACTACCGTCTTGCGACCCTTGAAAGCAAGTATTGGGGTATCTCCATCTATGAATATTTCCTCCCGGGTCCATTAAACGCCAAGTCCCTTTTCAATTACGTTCCATCCATTCGTTCATAGTATAACACGCTCTTTCTATTTCTAGCTATGCGATGGCTCGATCAAGTCAAGGCATTCGTTTGCTCTCTAAGAATTTAGATTAGTTACCATGCGTTGCGAATGCGGTTCAGATGAAGCCATTATACATACCCATACATCTTCTTCAAGCTTTCAATTCTAACTCGAGACAGATAGAGAGTAAAAGTAGGCACAGCTCGAATCTTGGGTCTATTTTCTGCTTGGAGTGCTCTCTCGAAGGGAGTTTTCATGGTCTCAAAACCTTCCTCCTCCTCTTCTTGTCCCCCGTCCTTCATCTCTGTATCTCCATCTTTCTCGTCTCCAGTCTTCTCGACTTCTGAACAATTACTCGGGATAGTGGCAGTTAATTCCCCAACAACATTGTATTGAAACCACTTCGCGCCAGTCTTCGCCAATTCCCGCTTAGCTATCTCTGCAATAGTAATGAGCTTGCCTGCAACGGGTGCTTTCGCAGATAAAAGTACGACGTGGGGTGCTGGATCCGAGAAGGAAAAGGTACTGAGGATCGAGAGGATACGCGAGGCTTTCTTTTGAATCTGCGAGGAGGAAAGGATGGACAGTTTGGTTGTTCGGTGGGTGTGAGTTAGATCATGAGGGGCAGGGATTTGACGCTGCCCTCCGACTTTGGATGGTGCTGTGGTGACTGGGGCGGAAGAGGAAGCGTCATTTTGTGCTCGATCTTGAACGTCAGGAGCAACAGAAGGAGATTGATGAGAAGATATCTTGGTGCCGGTTGTAGTTGCTTTTGCTTTTTTTGAGGGTCGGTCTTGTTCCTGAAAGATGGAGGGGAAATTTCCTTTGTCTCTTGAGGCACCCTCTGCTAGTTCGCGTTTGCGCTTTTGATTCTCTCGAAACTCATGCCCCGCTTCGCCTCTGCGAGTTGCGCCCTTGGTTCGTGCCATTTTGTCCTTGTCGGGATTGAGGTTTGAAGTCGTGCTGTGTTATATCTTTGAGTATAAAGATTAAGGTGAAAGTTCCAAGCTTGCAAGATGAGAAAAAGTATGGTAGCTTGGGGATACAGTCAAGGGATGAATGTGTGAGGTTCGCTAATGGAATGAAAAGAAATCATATAATAAAGAGCGAAGATATTATTTGTTTACCTTTCGAGAGAAGACTCTGGAAATATCACCTCGACATCCTGAGAGGACTTTAGGTTGAAGCATTATCCAGCCTTGGGGTAAATTTTGGGCAGCTTTTGGAGAGCATCGGAGGTCGGAAGAATTAATAAACCAATCAAAAGCCTAGAATTGAGCATTTCACTCGCAGTCTAGCAGAGCGGCCGCATCCGCTGCGTCTTCATAGTTTCTAGATTCAGAGAGACTTCTCAATAGAAATAAATTCCCGTCATTCATAACATATTGAAACTTATCAATTATGTTGTATTCCTTCATCCCTTCATCCCTTCATCTTTTCATCTTCAGAATACAAAGTGCTAACAAGAATCTTCTTTGTACAGGTACCCGAAATTCATCGGGAAGTCCACAACTTTTTGTCCTGCAGATGTTGTAGAATCGTCCTGCAAGGCTAGACAAAATATCCCGATTCGTTGGGCTCGCAGTGACATTGTCCTGTCATGAAGAGGCGCATCATTTCTTCACACCGAGTATTACATGGATAAAAGCTATAGATTAGTTTGGTCTTTATCATCATCGGCGCTTGGTCAATATTAAATAGATAAGCACTTAAGCTTTCCCCTCATCAAAAAGATGAGTGTGGGTTTATCACGGCATTGTCTCATGGATCAATTACTCTCGTTTCACATATACAGCCTCGAAACCCTTATCTGTGTATATTATAAGTTTACCATAGAGTGCTTCTTCTGCCTATTGCTCTCTCGTTTCGTTTCGTTTCGTTTCGTTTTGTGTCTAAGGCTACGCAAATGTCACTTTCACAAGCCTTGTGCATATCTGCCGGTAAATGATGTACAGTATCAAGCACGATGCAGGAAGGCATCACAAAAGATTCTCCATGGGTCCAAAAATGCGCAGCCTCCCGAGGAGGTTGATGTTCGATACACATCTAATAAAATCAAACAAGGGTAGTCGCCCAAGATAGTCTCAGATACAGCCGTTTGACTGGACCTTTCGGGAGCATCCACGCCTCTCTGCCCTGGTCTTAATTAAACCGTCAAGCCTAGACGAGCCAATATCAAGAAAAACGAGGACGCAAAGTAAGCAAAAAGTGTGTGGTCGTATCGGATATCTATTTGAAAAGTTTCTACGATATGATAGGAATGTAGCTTTATCCACGCGGCCTTCTTTCTTGTCTATTCGGGGATTCATGGATGGGATTATTGCCAAAGTACCTTTTGTAGACCACGCACGGATTTTCATGAAATGATTTTAATTTTGATATAAACCTGGGGCAGCCTTTTCAATATCCTTGGCTTACACTATTCGCATATGGTCGAGAACATTATGAGTCAGTTTTAGAATAGTGGAAAAGTAACCCCCCTTCAAAGCTCAAAATGAACTAGGTTCAAGTACGTATGAAGTGTATACGCATTAAGCAGAGACCGAGTACGTGAATGATATGTAGACATGTTGTTGAAGTGGAAATGGCCTCAACACCGCAACATACATAAGAAACACATTACACCTAGTGTATTCCCCCCTTCATTTATATGCCTGGGAGGTAGATTTCACATGTGCTTCACCTCTACTTCCTCTCCCCTTTTTCCATGTATGATCTACTTTTGGAATCATGCGATACATGGGTGAAATAGTTCATCCCTCTTATTACCCATACATTTCGTGGGTCCAACATCTTGCATACGAAGATGGACATCGTCAAAAATGGGTCGTCCATGGAATAAAAGAAGGGATCGAGAATAGAAGATTATCCTTAAGTAGCTTAGTTTGGAAGTACAATGGGGCAGTAGCCGGGATTACTTATCTTCTTAGCCAATGGACTGTCTTCATCTGCTCATTCCAAGATATTCCCCAAGCAATAATAAGACTCTAATCCCCGTCGTCATCCTTGCCACTCGGATTGTAATGTCGCATAAAAAACGACGCTTAAATTAATTATTCACGGGCATTACGGGTGGTAGTCTGGGTAGACTTGGTGAGCATTATTCTTTTTATGGGTCCGCTGGGAACGAATTGGCTTGTTTGGAGTGAAGGTTGAATTGTATGGAGTGAGTTGAGTGATGGATGGATGGGTGATGGATGGATGGATAGATTGAGTGATGAGTGATAATCGAAAGGAAAAAGAAAAGAGGGTCTTTGACCTCTTCCAGTGGAATCAGACTTCCCTACCTTGGTCGTAAAGTAGTAAGTTGTAGGTAGTCGTAGTAGGTAATAGGTATGCAACACATTTCTAACTTCAACAAGTCAGCCAGGAATGAAAAGTTAGAAGTCTCATAGGCTTTCCCGTCCCTTATTAATTATTCTACCTAGGTAATAAACAAACAAGCACTGATTTCTTTGAATTTCTTATTATTCTAAGCCACCAACGAACACTTCTTCAACTTTTACCAAACATCTTTTTTGATTTTATTTACAGATTGGAAAATACAAACTACATACATACATACCATTTACTATTACTATTATATCTTCCAGCTTTCAATCCAAAAAAACCAGCAAGCAACCAACCACAACACCAAACCACCAAACCGTACTACAAAATCTTACTCCGGCTTTCCAACAATACTACCCATCCCATACAATACTACCGACACGATACGATACGGATTGTACTCAACGAAACATATTGAAAACAACCTCATCACATTTCTTCACCATTCATATACGTACGACTTGATTCTATAAAATACTTGATTTTATAATTCACTCTTCGACTTTCTTCTCTGTTGTTTTACTTCAAGTGTTTCATTCCATTTTGAAATTCATTTGTAATAACAGAACCAAACCCAAAAAGCAAAGGAAACGAGCCAAAAATCATTCGACTTTCCTTTTCCCTTTTCCTTTCCCGCCGCTTTGTTTTACCTGCCTAGGTATTCTTCTTGTATCGTACCTACGTACCTCACCTACTTCTTTTACCTCTTGTCTGTTTCGACATAGCACATACGATACCAATACCATCCATCACTTTATTCACACTTCTTATTACTTCATTTATTATTAGAGAGTGCAAGGGCCATCTATCCATCTATCCATTCATTCATTCGTTCATCCATCCACCCATCCATCCACTCATCCATCCATCCACTCATCCATCCATCCACCCATCCACCCATCTATCCACTCACCCACTCAACCACTTGAGCCACTCAATCCACCCACCACACTAGTTGATTAATAAGTGTGCATCACCACAACCACACCACCACCACCACCACCACTACCAAAACAACTCACGTACCAACGAAAGCAAACGAAAGAACGAATCAACGAATCAACGAATCAAAGAGCCAGCCAGCCAGCCAGCCAGCCAGCCAAAGAACAATCGACTCTTATCGCCTCCTCTCTCCACTGCTCTCACCTACATTACATTATCACCCTTCTTTACTAGATACCGACCACCAACCACCGACCGACCTTGGCTACTTTTATCCAAAATCAATACGTCAACTCCTTTCAAATTCCTAATATTCCTCCCTCTCGCTCAACGCACCCCCCCCCCATTTGAACTTCGCATCTCTCATACCTTACTTACTATACCTTACCTTACCTTACCTTACTACCTACCTACCTACCTACCGACACCTACACGGTCGCAACATTTTAATCAAAGACAACTTTTTATACCCCCAACGAACAACACAAATTATCTTTCAATCACAACCATCGATTTTCGATCTTTTTTTCTTCTTTCCCTTCAAAAATCAATTCAATAAATCACGACAAAGCCAAAAATTCATACGGCATAATTTCAATTCCCACGTCAACCCTTCTTTTTATTTTACAATTCATTTTACACAATAAACTCTTGTAATTGTTTTCAATTTTCAAACTTTACTTGTATACATACAACATTTTAGACTTTCATTCCGTCACTTTTAGGGAGGTCCTTATCATAGCATCGACGTCAGTTCGCAAAACTTGCGCTTCAACCACCACCAGTGAATTTGACTTTTAGTTCAACCATATTTTATAGCGCAAACTAGGCAATTATCAGTGCATTAAATCGCCCGTTCAACAAAAGTAGTGCCCGGTCGCACATTCACTTGAATATCGCAATTTACTCCTTCCCATTTATATGCGAATGTTTCGTCTGCCATCTTGGATTTCCGAATCCAGGGGTTGCGATCAAGTGTTAGATGGAGAAGTAAAATATAATATGGCAAACGCCGGTCTTTACGAATGCGCAAGCCCTACGAAACGAAAGAGAAGTAGTAGTCCGAACGCTCCGATCCCGATCTTGACAAACGCTCCATCGACGACAGCAGCAACAACATCGCAAGAAGTGAAACGGAGGAAGCGCGAAATGTCGGAGCAAGGGTGTCGATCGCCTTCGTCGGCTGAAGATGTTGTAATGACGGATAATCAAGAACAGGTCGTCGATCTAGGTTTGGTTCGAGAAACAATCGAATCTCAACTCAGCCTCGAGATTCTCATGAAGCACAACGAATTGCGCCTAATCGAAACAGAACTAGCAAAGTGTCAAGTCTCTCTTGAACAGTTACGTCGCGCTCACTTGATACCATTCCCAGGCATGCAAGTAACTGAAGCTGAAGCTTCTTCCGAGTCGATGGTTAATGTTAGTGCTGGTACAGGTCCAGCAGTCTGGAGTGGCGACAAAGTACCAAAATGGGCTCCACCGTATTGAATTACCGAAGGACCGTACACAAGACATTGGGCAAAATGGTTAATTCCTGACTCTGCTTTTGATGGCATTGATATTGTTGATTCACGTGCAGGTCCGGGGAGGCCACGTGCTGGCAAGTCGATACCAGAAGGGAGAGCTACTAGAAATAGTATTGCTGAAGGAGGTAATGTCTCATCTAAATCGAGATCTCGTGGATCTCACAGTTTGCAATCTCTTTCCACCGGTCATATTCAACCAAAGAAGTCTGGACCATGTATTCTCAAGCGGAGTGATGGTAAAACTGTTAAGCTTGTCTGCTTGGATTGCAATCGTGAAGATTTCTCCAGCACTCAAGGTTTTATCAACCATTGTCGCATTGCTCATCATCGTGAGTTTAAGAGTCATGAAGAAGCTGCTCAGACCAGCGGACATATTATCGAAGTCGATGAAGCTGGTGCAGCTCCTGTTTTGGAGAAGAGTCCAAGTGCACCACCAACTGGAGATCCTGTTCATCCTCTCATTAAAAGTGCGCCTGTCGATAAAGAAGCCTATACTGCTCTTCGGTCTCGTATCGAAGATTCTATGAATCTATATCTTCAAGGCAGGCTCCCTGGTGTGACTTCGATTCCGGGAAGTGCAACGTCCTCACCACAAAAGCAACCCGTTGTGAAACCCAAAGTGCAACCTCCAAAGGAAAATTTCAAACCATCAACCGCTACACCTCATCTTTCCGAGTTACTGAAAAGCAAAGGCTTTGGTGGTGATCTTGATGAAATAGTGGGTGATGCGAAAACACATATTGATATGGATGAACTTTTAGCATCTGAGGAGGAATCTTCTGATGATGAAGTGACTGAAGAATCAACTGCTGCTATACCGTCACGCCGTCCTGGTGGCTTTGATGGTTCAGTAGATACACCAATGACTGGTATGCGTATCCCAGCTCGGGCTACCATGTCACCAGCATATTTTGGTAGACCCACAAGCAGCAAAGGTATGGATGCTTCCGGGAGACCCGGTCAAGCTCATATCTCACCTCGTCTAACCTTCGCTTCCCTCAATACTTCTATTCCCGTATCGGAAACCAGAAATAACCGCCCGCAGCCTATTAATACTCGAGATCACGATCATTATGGAGATACTGATATGGGTATTCTCGATACATCTTCCATCATTGACCTAAGTCCAAACACGGTTGTTAGTAACAACGCTCCAAGTCTTGTTAGTTATGATGGTGAATACGACGAAGGTGATGATGATGCAGAGAGTGTATCATCAGGAGATGCTGACGAGGGTAGTGATGTCGCCGAAATCGATATCGAGGATGGAGACACCGAGAAGGTCGTCAGAGGAGCGGTGTTAGGGAGGAGTCAGGATCGCACCAAGAAAGATGACAAACATGTTACGTTTGTGAGAGAGGTTCCTGACGTAAATGGAACAAATAAGAAAGTGAGACCGAGACAAGGATAGGGCAAAAATTAGGATGAGAGTGGAATGGGATGGATAGCGAGCGTTGCATTTTTTGGGTCATAATTGGTGATAGACATTCTCCTGATGGTGTGAATGATGGACTTGAACTTTTTGACTTTTATCTTTCTTCTTTTTTTTGCAAGCGCTTTCTTCTCTCCTCTTTACTTATGATATTGCTTTTTTCTCTTCTACCATTTTGCAATTGGGGATGATGAGAAGTGAGGAGGATTACGATAGGATGGATTGGGATAGGTTGGGTTGGGTGGGAATGGGATTGATGAAATGAAACACAGTACTTTTCATGTGTATTGCATATTGCATATTACAAATACAATTACAATGGCATTCATTGAGTTTTGAGGGGTTATAGATATTGGGGTGGAGGTGGGATGGAGGGTTTGATATGATTTGATGTGATGTGATGTGGAATAGAATGGGATTGAGGAGGGGAGAGGATCTATTTTTATGAAAAGGAGAGGGTTTATGTGGGGGTGGGGGTGGAATGGAGGGAGGTTATGATGGAGAAGGGTATGTTATAATTAAAAACAATACATATATACATACATACGTTCGATGAATTGAAATGAATTGAAATGAAATGAATTGAAATGAAGTGATTGATGAATGTGTTTGAGATGGTGGGTTATGTGTGTGTATCTGTGTGCACTGAGATGGATAATCTGGTATTATGAAAACGGAATGAATGGATGGATAGATAGACAGTGATAGATGGTTAGTGATAGATTTTTGGTTATTTAGTTACTGATCTATATTGATCTATATTGATTCATATGGTATGGTATGATATGGTGATGTGTAAACCACATTCAAACCCTAAATCATTATTATCATTATCATTATCACTGTATTATATCACATCATTGTATCACATTATATCGCTATGATCTTGTAATTATGTATAACTCATCAACCACAACTTCTAATCCACGACTGCGTAATCTAAAAGAAAATTGCTTATTCAGTGTGCGATTTAGTTCAATTTATTAGTTATATCCTCATTCTGTTCAGTCCAGTTTAATCCAATTCCATGCAGTCTAATTCTGTTCAGTCCAGTCTCTCTCTCTAACTACCACCACATTCCCTTATAACCACTCAATACACCTCCACACACACACACACACACACACACACACACATATATATATATCTCTATATTCTCATAAACTAAAATCCATACAATAAAATAAACCCCCCCATCCTATCCCCCCAATATTCTTCAAAGTTCAAATCTACTATGAAATAATTTATGATATATAAGGAAGGTTGTGTCTTTTCCTGTACTATTCTATACTCATTATCATATTATCATAGTCTGTGATATGATAGTCTGTGATATGATAATTAGCTAGCTATATTTTGAAATGCATATGATGAGTATTATATTTCTGAGTTGCTATGAGAGGAGTCGAGTTGCTAATGGAGATATATGTTGTCCTATCCTGTCCGGTCAGGCACGCACGCACGCACGCATTTGTCATGGTGATAGGTAGGTGCTTATAGATCCTGCTCTCTTCTTTCTAGGTAGCTTGTTCATGCGTTGTTGTTGTTGTTTTGTAGTCTTGCTGTGGGATAGATACTGTGGAATAGATGCGATATACTTTCCATATACTTACTAGATGGGAAGTATAGGGGTGTATATATGTTTGTATGTATCTATTGTAAATTTGAATGAATGAATGAATGCTATGGTATGGTATGGTATCTTAACTATTTGCTTTGTTTGTGTTGATGTTGTATGATGTAATATATCTTTGCCTCTCGTTTTTCCCTTTTGTTTTCTCTGACTTTTTTCAAGTTGTGGAAATGTGGTTGGATGGATGGTTAGATGGAGAGATGGAGAGATGGAGAGATGGAGAGATGGAGAGATGGAGAGATGGAGAGATGGAGAGATGGATATGTTGGGATGGGATTTTGTTCATTTGATATGAAATACGCTATACGAAATACTCTATAGAAACACATGGTTTCCTAATTCCTCGAAACTTGAGATTTGAAAGTAAAAGTAGATGAATCGATATATAGATGTATTGTAGAATAAGGTGGGATAAGAAAGGATAGGCTATGATGGTTTGCTATTTAAATAGTATTTTGGAGTATAACTATTTGTAACGACTGGGTTTTAAACTTTTGATGTATGGTGTTTTGTTTTGTTTTACTTTTGATTATTCAATGGTTGTTATTGTAGTACTTATTGGTTACAACAGTTTATGAGAGAGCTATATTTGGATTGAATTAGTTTGAGAGGGAGACTGATGATGTAGCACCTATGATCCGTAGGCCTTAGATGTCTATATTGTATTCTAACTAAAGAGCTAGTCTCTCAGGCTTAGTGCAGTGGTTATTGGATTGAAGTCATCAACTTATGCTCATACAGATTGAATTTCATTTCCTCTTTTCTTTTGGCTAAAGCTGAGGATTGTATAGTCGGATACCTATGGTTGTGAGATGGATGAATTTAGATATCTTGTTTATCTTTGTGGAAAAAAACTCGCTTAGGGGGGGGGGGGGGGTCGAATTAGTAATTTCTAGAGGTAGGTATATATATGATTGATATGCTGGGAAGCTTTTCGGAGGTAGATGGATGTATGGATTTGGGGGTTTTTGGTGTTCTTGAGTTTAGTTGAGTTGGAGATTGGATTGTCGAATATAAAAAGAAAGTCAATAGGTGGGAGGAAAAGGGGAGCTTGAGAAGATTGAGGAGAGGAGAGGATAGAAAGGGAATGTTGTCACGGAAGGAGAATGGTACATTGGAATTGTTACTGTTACTTGTATGTCGTGAGAACCGAAGTATATAGGAGGTTGGTATAGCGGGGGGTATGGAAAACAAAGAGGAGGTAGGGAAGAGAGGGGTTAGAGAGACAGGCGAGAAAGATGAAAGAATTCATGTAAAAAGGGAAAAGCTTAACTCGAACATCAAGCCTCTCATAATTTACCTAGAAACACACTCATTGTAGCAACAAAAAATTACTTTCACAAAAAAACTAAAAACTCCAAGCAGAAAATTGTAAGTGATACCCGGGCCCAGGCAATCTTATATTTTTTCTAAACTGCAAGCATTTTCATGTATCCAGTACATGAGAAAAGTTTTAACTTCTAGTTCTACCATATCCCATCCCATACACACAAATGAAAACAATGACACACAAAAAAAGGAAATCTATCATACAACATCCTCTGATCACCAACTCTTTGCTCAGTTTCTCGATTCGCATTTCGTACTCTCTTTCTTGTAGGTGAGAGATGGGAGATTCGAATTGTCGTTGTTGTCCTTGTCGTTGCGAGAAGAGAAGAAGTGCAAAGAAAACAGTCAAAACCCCTCAAGTTCACTCAGACTCTAAAATCGAAATCCCCCACCCCTGAAATCCAAAGCAGGACAGAAAAGAGATCATCCACAACAAAGCCTTAATTGTAATTACATCCGGTACCTGATTGACCTCAAACCATCTAAATCACCAATCAAATTAGCCATTTACTCAATCCAATCATATACACCACGAAAGCAAGAAAGAAGGGAATACTCACCACTTGGTTAAGAGCATAATCTTTACACATAACCACATCGCATCGTCCGTCTTGTCCGGGACAACGACATCTGGTTTGTCCGACTACACTGCCTCCGTTGCAGACAGTGTTGATGACGCCGCAACTGCAGGCGGTGTCTTCGTAGCAGCTGTTGCTGCGAGAATCAAGGATGTTGGTGTTGGGGCTCGAGGGCATGGCGAGGGTGTTGGTGAGGAAGAGGGCGAGGATGGGGAAGGTGATGGTGGAGAATTGCATTTTGATGGTTTTGGGTGGTGGTGATTGTTGTGTGGTGGTGGAGATATTGGAAGTTTGTTGTGGATTAGATTGAATGTTATTGTTGTTGTTGATGATGTTGATGATGTAGGAAGTAATTTTGACAGCTTCATCTCAGCATGCTATATACATCTCCAACCTTTCAATCATCATATACAACATAGAGCGCACAGCATCCATCGACATGATACTATTCTCCTCAACAACACAATCCTCACAGCTAAGCCGGGCCTACGATGACAGGATCGGGAACTAGTAAAACTCCCATCTCCAATGTACGTAGCTACGTACCGATTTGGATGTCTCCGAATCATCTTTACACTGTCTGTGTGCATGGCTGAGCATGAGCACAGCTTTACACAATCCACGAGCCGCAACTTCGTATTGCTTATCGTGTAGCCGGTCTGGACTTTCACGTACATGCGGTCGATTCCCTCGACCTCGTGACAAGGTCGTTCATTTGGTCTTGTAAGATCACAATGTGAACATAACGTGACATGTATCTCGGAAGCCGCAAGGCGGAATTCCACCAGCGCTTATTGAAGAAGTGCTTTACGGGTGACCCGTCGAGCCGTTTCAATCTTTCTAGTGGTGTGTAATCGGCAATGTCTTTTAAACCTTGATAATGTTTCTTATGGGATTACCATAGATATCAATGGCCGAGAAATGATATCATTGTTCGCAGCTAGATCCTCAACCTCAAAGATCCGTTGAGCGTTCATCAATTCCATCAAACTAACCCTGTGGAAATCATATGCTAGTCTTGCTCGTATCAACTCAGCGTCGAAATCTCAATTGCAATCAACTCGCAAGAAACATCTCAATGACGCTAAGATCTCTATTCTGCAATAAGGTGTACTCGCATCCACTACAGCATATAACTACCACTCCGCCCATTGAAACTCGTAGGAACTAAAGGGATATTCCCAGCGACCAGAATCAGCTGGAAAACTGTCGCAAACGCTGAGCCCGAGTCCCGGATTACCGCTAGGATCTGAATGTGGATTGGGGGATGGGGTTTTGTTGGTCAGCGGGTGAGCGCTTAGAGATTGTTCTTTGATGATGACAATGGATACGTTAGTAAGACGGGAAAATTGGGAATGGAGATGTAGGGCTGAAAATAAGGTTGAATTTTAACTATGTGCGAAATACGAGGCTGGTGGGTTTACATTTTAAGGTTAATTGAGAATGGGTAGATGGATGGATGAATGGGTGTGGGGAGCTTTCCTTGGCTTGTTCGAAGTCATGTATGTATGGCGGCTAATTTTGTATGATGTTAAGATGATTGAAATGAAAGGTGTAACTTGTTTCGAGAAAGAGTGGATGAGTAACGCTAGAAGGATTATTGAAGTGAGGATATCCATTCGAGGAATTGAGTAAATTTTAGGTTTGTGGGGATGTAGATGTGAGGGAGGAGGTTAACATTCTTCGGCCATCGTGATTAGCTCCTTTAGTTGAAAATTTATGTAATCTTATAAACATATATCAATTTCCAAGACCAGAAATCCACGACAGGGGAAACGTCCGCAAGGCTCACTGATGTTTGTAATTTTTTAGGTGTGATAGCATGTGATCACGAGGAGCAAAACAAGAATTGAACTGTGATGTAAATGCTAGAATAGTTCTGACCAGATCTGATTAACGCCTAGACACTCCTAATATTTCATAACACTACTAGGTACATATCCAAGAGCTGTAAATACCATACAATACAGCAATATGATGCGGTCGCTTTCTACATTCGAATTTCGAGTAAACCCAAATGTATTACTCAAACCACAAATTCCCGCCCCAAAGAGCCAAGTATCTTAATAGCCATGCTGTAGTGCATAGAATTCCTATACATCACAGTCTAACCTACAGTATAGTTAGTCCATACGAGTTCCAGCGGAAATTCCCTTGGCTTTGTGTGATGGACCTTCATCCAACCCATCACTTCCAGAAATCCCATCCAACATCCTTGATATTGGTGGAACCGCATTTGGGGTAGGATTGATGTTACATTTAACTCTAAATTAAGGTGCTAGAGTATTGATCGTTGTTGGTCTTTCTGTTTCTCCACTATTGAGCCTTGTGGAAGGGAGTGGAGGTGTTTGGGGTTTTGAGTTCCTATGCTGGACGTTGGGAAAGTAGAAATACGCGCTACGTTTATAATCGCTCCTGAGCTCCTAGAACCAATTTATATATCCACTTTTGTTATAACAGGAATTATTCGATGATTATTTTCTCTATTAGCTGTATGTATATATGAAGTTGGGAGTAAGCATCTCATACGACAGAATCTGATAGCTTGATTTATTTTTGTCACAGTACTCTTCATTCCATGTCTCGGTTTTGTATCGATCGTATTTTCGAATCTTCACACCTATCTAAACTTCAACTGATCATGATTTATCACGAATAATAGTTTCAAAGTTAATTCCCCCCCATTTCACGGGGTGATTACTTTTGATCCTTCATTGTAACCAAGTGCACTGCTTCATCACATCTCACCTCTCATCTTCACCTCTTATACCTTATTCCTCTCCTTTTCAGCACTCTCCATACCAGAAACCTTCCTCTCCTCTGAAATAACACTTCTCCGTATCTCCCGATTCTTTCTCTATAGCAGGGAGAATAAAAAATGTACAGAATCGCAGAATCACATTACAATACGCTTGAGAACTGTAAACTCATCACTTGAGGATTCTACTTGGTGCAAGCACGAAATTCTCTTCATGTGTTTAATTTTTTGATTTCCGTGAAAAATTTGATGACAAGGGAAGACAAAGTGTGAAAAGTAATGAAAAGAAAGGTTGACAGCTCAATCATTCATATAATCTTCCTCTCTAACTTCAATTAACTTCCCGGACCTGGGATTTCTTCTCATTCAACAGCAGCTCATTAAGATTTCATCAACCATGTTGAGAACACTTCTAACCTGTTGGATATTCCTCAGAAGATACATAATTTACTTGAAAAACTCCAATACGGGATTGGGGAGCATTGAGGATATAGAGTATATATAAGTGAGGAGTGCCTTATCAATTAGCAAGGAGCCAATCTCTCTTGACAAGGAACGCGAGATAAGGAGGTCGAACTTGAGGATACAAATTCAGAAGATAGAAGTATAACCCTCTATAAAATGAAATCAGTATATATGTAGTTCGAGTCCGTGGAGAATTTTTAACTGTATGAAGGAGATCCATGATGTTCCGCTCATACTTCTCTCCGGATATCATATCATGCCATGGAACTCTTCCTTGAGCCGGAGTAGCGGGCTAGTTATTGGTGAAGAGAAAGACGCACCGCGTTGAGATTTATCTGAATTCTGAAAGCCATACTGCAGTGTAATACCCGTCTGAGAGATTGTAATGGGGGGTATAGAAATAGTGATGGAAATAGAAGTGAGAGGGACTAGAATCAATAACCAACACAATAGAGAAAAAAGGGGGGATGGTAAAATTCTCGTGAGTTTCCTAGAAGACGATTCCTAAATCTTATAGAAACACGTTCATTAAAATACACATATAAACTACCAACCTGATAATTCCTTCATAGAAGTTCCTCGAAAGTCAATAATAAATTCATTGAATATTGAACATCGAACATCAAACATTAATCCCAATTCCTGTCCACTAAGTTAATATTAAACCCCTTCATTCATCATTCATCATCCATGCCCAACTATCTCTCACCCCTTTCCTTCTACTATCCCGACATAACAAACAACATTCAAATCACCCTATAACAATAACAAACCAACAACCATCGCCCCCATAAGAAAAAGAGTGGTTTCGTCCAAAGACGTTTGAACGAAAGGAAGGCATGTGTGGAAAAAACACAAGATCTTGTGGATGAGGAGGGACTTGAGAATGATGTATAGGTGTCGGGACATTGATCATGTGATCAAAGAGGGCACTGTATTAGCTAGCGTCGCGCTAGCGCTACCCTATATTAAGTACTAGCTTCCCATAGATAATAA